>UELV01140877.1:0-21500 GCA_900490015.1 Megastigmus stigmatizans | reverse complement strand
TATATATATATATATATATAGTATAAGATAGCCAATATATATACATATATGTTTTTGCTATCATCGTTAGCGTAAGGTATATGAAACGCGTATATTCAGGAATTTAATTAAGGAGGTTCTATCGGTACGTAGGAAATCAAGCACGGAATTTTCTGGATTTGACAAGCGTAGTCGACATATATAGATATACATTCACCGTATATAACCTTCACGTAAATTGACTTTTTAAAAGAAAAATATCTTCTAACTCTTTGACAAACCCATGAATGATCATTTTTTAAGTTGACATATATATTGTTTATTAATTTTTCCTATATGACTGCAATTTTTTTCAAAAAAATCTCAATGTCAGTTAATTTAATATGGCGATAATAAAATAACTCCCCATAAGAGACAATGTTAAAATTGAAAAAATAAAATTATTTCTTCTCGCTTCTGAGGCGATGTAGCCTCACAAAAATTTAACAGTAATTTTATTAGACCTTTATCTACAAACATTTAAATTATCGTTAATTAATTTTCGTTGAAATCTCAATGTTAAATCTGTTATCGATAGAACCTCCTTAACTCAACTTGCTGTCATAAAAGTGTACGTATAGCCGTTACCTCAATTTCAAACAGACTGACCTACAAAGAATAATTTCTACCTTTGAACAAAAACCAAATTTTCTTCACATTATGGAATCATGAGAAAATACTCGATTACACATATCGAATACACATTGGCCAAAAAAGGGAAATGGACAAGGTGATAATAATTAAAAAGGGCATAGATGTTAGGAGAGCAGTTGTGGTAGGGCGTGTTTTTTGTTAACAAAATCACCGACTAAGCAAACATCAGGCGCGCAGAAAATGCGCAGAAACGACGGAAAGCGAGGGAAGAAACGAGCTTTTAGCACGCGAAAAAGGTAAGAACATGCTTTCTCATATACATGTGTATGTATACATATAGGCGCGGGGAGCGAAGAGTCGTCAAAGAGGGAGTACAGAGAAGGGGAGAAAGAGAAGAGAACTATAATCAGGCAGAAGCAGAATGGATCATTCGAGGAGGAGAAGGACACGCTAAACTCCGCCTCGCGCGCTGTACAAATGTGTGTGCGAGAGTGAGAGAGAAAGAGCGGAGAGAGACTCGCTCGTTTATTTTTCGCGCCAGCACGTACGCATATATACGTATACACATTACCGAGGCTACAGAGGCTATGGAAAGAGAGAAACGCCGTGGTGCCGCCGTCGTGCCGTCGAGTGGTGCGCGCGCTCTGAGATTTATGTATTTTCGAGGACACAGGAGCTGCTGCACTACCACCGACTCTCTCTCCCTCTCTCTCTCTCACACACACATTCTCCCCCGTTGTTGCTGCTGCTCCCGCAGATATATATAGGATTGCGTCGATTTCCCCACGGGAGATTTTCGCGCGGCTGATCGTCGTCGTCGACGTTGTTCCGGCGCGTCAACGACTGCGTGCCTGTCTCTCTTTCTCTCTCTCTTTCTCTCTTTGTGTGTGTATGCGCATTGGTGTCGTGCTCGAGCAATACTGGGTGCTGCTGCTCTTTGTTGCGGTCGCTGCTCTCCTCAGCATATTTCTTCTTTGAGGATTGCTCCTAGCGATAATTACGCCGGCGAAAGAAGATTTTGACAGCTTTGCCCGTGCTGCAGGTCGCTCCGAGATAATTTAAGCTCTCGCGCGACTTTTTCTGCAGAATCTGACTGACTGATGGGCGTGTGACTCTGTTTCGGATGGCTAAGCTGCAGAATGCGGTTATACACGGCGTGAATATATAAAGGCTTGATTATTTGAAAAGCGTGAGCTCTTATATATTTACGTAATGCAATAATTCAAGCAAAAATGCGAGTAAAAGATAAACATTATAGTTGATCAATACGGTTTAATTAAGAACAAAATGAATTTAAATTATAATACATGATCTCAAATTATCCAAATTATTATATTAATTAATATAATTAAACGATGAGAGTTGTGTATACATATTTTGTAAAATTCCTTTCGGTTATTATTTATTCTAATTTTCTACTTGACTAAATTTATGTTCATAAATAAATACCAGAATATATTGCGTGTGGTAAATCTTTTTATAGAATTATCAGAGAATTTGGAATTTCAAATCTTATAATATATGTGGCATTTTGTACAAAATTATAAAAGCATGAAAATAAATCGTTAAGCCTAAATCTGTGGGTTAACACCACACATATGGAAATAATTTACATTCCCGAAAGAGGAGACGATGCGTATATATCAATAGGCATTTCAAACATTCGAAATTCATTACGTTTAACTCTACATTACATTGGTCCAATAAATCCACATGAATAGTTTTTAATATATAACCACGAAATATTTAACGCGAATAATTATTATTGTTAACAAAGAAAATTGTTTCTACAAATTTGCCAAGTAATTAACTTTGCGAAACGTATTTCTCAATATCCAGCATGACATATTTATATTAAAAAACTCATTGTGTGCGTGTGACGGTAGTCTGCACGGTTGACGTTTCTGACTCTAGCTATTAAAGTATCATAAATATATATAATTCCATGCAAAAGACTGAAGCCACACGGGGTCTGGGGTATTTTTTAATATTTTTCTTTTAATGTGGACTCATAATTACATTTGCCTTTTTGAATAAAATGAGATTTTTCCGCATCTCGTTTTCCCCTCCTCGTTCTTGCCGAGCGGCGGCGGCGCGCCTCTGTTCACGCTTTACTATGCGAGTCAGATTATGCGTAACCGCAAGCATCTGTCGCGCTGCTGCTCAACATTTAAACTGCTGTGTTTTGCCTTTCCATTTCGGGAGAGGACGACGGAGCCAGGCTGTGCTTATATAAATTCTCGCCCTTGCTTATACTCTATCAGCGAAATGCAAACGGATTTTGACATGTGATTGTAAAAGAATCGTTTCAGTGTATTAATAATGTACGCCTTTTAGGCCTTTCTCCGTGACTTTCAATGATGCATACGCATTTTCCACCTAATGTTACTCCACTCCTGTGCAGATGAATAAAATCCTGAAAGTAGCTTGAATAATTTAATTTGAGCCGTTCGATCAGAATTTTAGGACAAGTTGAGCGCGCGGAAACATTGACATCACATTCGTTAATTACAATAGCTGCCGAAAAGGGCTATAAAAGCACCGGGAGTATAAGTTAATTTTTAACGCCACTGCACAACTCGCAGCTATTACCATGGTAATCCGTTGACAAGGCATTCAGGAATTAACTTGTTTAACTTCGCGAAGACATTTATAACGAAATGAAGTGTAGCGCAACTTATTGTTGGCTACAGAAGTATAGTTCGCGCGCGCGCGCTCGCGGGGAAGCGAGTGGGAGCGAGATGGAGAGCAGCGGCATGGGTGCGAGAAAGGAGAAGGAGAAGGAAACGGCGTGGCTGCAGGTTTGAAGTTTCATTTGCAAGTTTATTAATGTACGAGTTTTGATCGCACCGCCCAAGCACAGCCAACGAACCAAGCATCTTTATGTATAACTATATATATACTTGGTCGCGTGAGTTTCGAGGGCCATAGGAGTTTCTATCTGCGCTTTCACCAAGTATAAGGACCAAGTTGAAGTACGAAATTGTTGGCATAGGTTTCTCTACGTTAAATGGCTACGCTGTTGGCGACGCCGCCGCTGCTGCCGCTATTGCTTTAGGCTGCAGCAGCCTCCCTGCAGCTTCGTTCGAATTTCTGTCGCGCTAATTGGCATATACCGCTTTTGTTGACAATTTTGCATTAGGAGCAACAAACAATCCTCTATAATATTGCCGGGGCTGCGCAAGTGGACGCGCCGAGGCGCTGCAACAGCTGGCAAATTTGCAATTCTCAGTTTCAACCGTGGGGCTCGAAAATTTTAACGATTTGAACGTGTATAATACACATGATTTTTCAATCTTTGCAGGTTTGGATTCTAAGCTTGTTTGTACCTGTATCGATTTAAGCATTAATTTACTAAATGTATAGTTGGTACGGAATATTTTCTTTGCGAGCTCTGTCCAAACTTTCAGGTTATATTGATGAAAAAAATTCTTTAATCAATCAAAGCTGCAATTAATATTGATTTTACAAAACTATATTTGTAAAAAGCTATATATGATGTACGAAAATTTGTACGAAAAGATCTCCGATTCCAACTATGATAATTTCACAAGTTTTTATACGTTGAATAAGCATTTGAAGATGTAGCTCTTTACGCTGATGGTATATAATTTTACAGTCGCGAAAAATAGTTGCATCGAAATGTTCACAGTTTCAATAAAACACATAATTTAAAATATCCTGTGCTTACGCGAAAACATCACGGACCGATACCGTAATATTTCGAAGAAAAACTTTTTCACACAACTCCATATATAGATTTGAAAATATGTCCTAGTTTACCAAGAATTACCCGACGAATGTGAAACTCATGCGGCGAGTCGATGTGAAATAAAGCTTATGAAAGTGTTTGTGCGCGAAAATTCTGCTCACCGTTAACGGACTAAAGGAGCTCATTAAAATGAATTTTTCCCACTGGATCGTAAAAATATCTTCCGAGTCGAATAGTCGAGTCGTTTGTTTTTCCTCGTACCGCTGCACCGAAGAAATATCTCTCCGAAACTTGTACGATCTCGTGCAGTACGTATAGAAGATTCTCGGTATATATGTAGGTGTAGGTGCGGTAAATGACATAAGCCCGGGCCAAGAATCGATGCGTCCAGAGAGCGTCACGCGATTATCGTTATGTTTACGCTCGGCCGATCTCGTACAATCGAGCCTCTGGACTAAACTGCAGGAATTTCGCGTGGCTGGCCCGTTATAAAATACTCCTCTCCCCCACACGTACATACATCTCTGCAGTTTTATTCAAGCACGCATTCGATTCGCTGTTCATCGTTCGCCTGCTGCGCCGCAATATAAACGGGGAAACGCATCGGAATTCCGCTCGGCCGTTGATTGTTTCAACAGTTACGGATAGCACTCGATGTTTTGTTAACGATTTTTCCATTAGCCCGAGAGAAATATATTTAAGGGGCTGTGAAGGTTCATTTAAAGTTTGCATTTCCCGCTATTAGTTGAGCTAGAAAAAAAAAATAGTCTGTTACCAATGATTCTGATAATAATATTAATTATATAGGTATGTCCAGAATTTCGAGCAAATGTTGTAACGACATTTAAAAAGTTTTTATAAATAATCCTGCCATTAAAGCAGTTATTGAATTATTCGCACATAAAACATATGATATAATTAGTATTAGTATTTCGTCAGTGAATTTAGGGAAATTACAGCGATGAGAAGAGTTTCAATTTTAAAACCAGTTATTTTTTAGTAAGAATGAATTACATAATTTAAATAATAAGTAGAAATTTTCAAAAGTTGATTTTAAATTATTAAATCCCTGTGAATTGTTAATTAAAATTAATGTAATTTTTATAAAGTTCCACTGATCTTTTAACGAATGTTTCGGATATTTTAAACTAAAACAAGATTTTAAGGAAAAATCAATAAAGCGAGAAGGTTGAGAGAACTTTTCCAAAAGGCTTTTCATGTTTTTAAAGTCATTTATATTTAAATGCAAGCCGGAATTAAGTCAAGTATCGGCGGCTTTTACATTAGCTAATTTATGATATCGGCAAACTACTCCACCAACCTTTTAAATTCATACAATTTTTAAAATTCAATTTCCTTGCGATTTCTTAATTAACAATTTATTGAAAAATAGCTAGCGGAAAATAGAAAAATGTTAGACATAATAAGGTTTTAATTTCATTAGTTTGTAAATTTTAAAAACTTTTATTCAGTCGGTACACGCACCCAGTTATAAATGCAAATCAACAGTGAGTTTTCAATTTTGTTGATGGTAGAAGTAATAATACCATTATATAATCGTTTATTATGTAGTTAAACTAACATGTGAAATCTCTTTATTCAAATATTAGTTTTGGGAAAATCAAAACAATAATTTATTCTTAAAATAAAAGTAACAATATTTGTAGAAAATTAAAATTAATATTTCCAATATAATTCTTCATTCTTTAAAATTCAAGTACTTTTGAAAGTGGCAGCTGGGCTTAATATAAGATCTACCAATTGGCAAAATGCAATAAAAATATTTCTGAAGTAAGCGATTAATTTTCACTTAGACTTACGAAAACATCGTCTATCTCTTCTGAAAATTCAACGTAGATATGATGATGGTAGATATTACGCGTTAATCAAGAGCGCAATTCGTCATAGATATGAAGACTTTCAAAGCTGGGAAAATCAGTGTGACATTTAATATTAGACCTTTGACAGTCGAGGCATTCGTCTGCAAGATGAATTTGATTGCCGAATGACGCGACCACTTTGGAACCCTCTTTGAAAGCAGCCGTAATTAAAGTGATTCCTGCCGTATATCGCCGGAAATGACCGATCATGAAATTCCTTTTTATCTCTTTAGTTCTTCCCTCTCCGGCATGCGGTGCCTCGAACAATATCTCGTTCTGCTGATATATTCATTATTTCATGATAAAAACGTGTAATGGCTGGGCAAAACAAAATCGTTGCTGGCTGAAGCCACGTGCGTATATCTGGATTTGCCTCCATATCACATTGCGCCGCACAATATTATGTCTCTTTAACAAAAATTTACGCGCATTTTTAGCATTTTTTAAATTCAGCGTGCATGAATTAATCGGGTTTTGAAATAAAATTTAAGTCAATTTTGTAATATGGTGCTTTTTATGAATTTATACACTCGCGTAATAGCCGACCAAAGCATAATATACCTTTTCAGTACATTTTTGTTTCTCGCGGAATGTGGATGTAGGGGATTTCAAAATTAATCTCTATCAATGATTCAAATTTTTGACCTTTTAAAGCTATGAAAGAAATTATAATTAGTGTCCCAGTTTTACTGTGTTCGCTACTAGATTTATAAAAAAAACCTTTTGGAATTTGTTCCTAAACTCGATTCAAGGGGAATAGGTTTTTTTAACAATCCATGAGCAGAAAAACTAATCAACGTTTTCGATACAACTATAGCGAGCAGTAGCGGGTAAAGTTAAATTAGATTTTCATTGATCAGTCGAAATGAATGCACACAATTTGAGTTTCTTCAATCCCTTTTTACTCTACTTAGATTATTTAGTTTTTAGTCTGTTCAATAAACTTATACGGTCTTTAATTATAAGTGTCTTTAATTTTTTAAGGAGAATATTTCAGTAAAAAATGTAGAAAGTGATAAATGAGTGTAAACTGACCCACGGCCAACGATAAAATTCGTTTGATCCGTTAGTAAATCAATCGTTTTGCTCGTCCTGCACTCATTATAATGGCATTAATTCAAAAATATGCGCCGGAGCCCCGCTATACGATGTAGCAGCAAGAAGTCAGTCTAGTCGTTGGCGTACGATTACTTTTCATTATCGTTTACCTCGTCTCGACTCTCGCTTCTTTTTAATCTGCGCAAGCTCACGTTCGCTTCCAAGTCCTATAGAGTCTCTACACGCATATATATAGGACCCAGGGAAAATAAAAGAGCGAAGGTGCGCGAACGCAAGGGAAGGACAAGCGTCCAGAGCGGGGGAGTAGGGGGAAAAAATTGTAGCTCGTTGAAAGTCGATGAGGCTCGGAAGAGGGTGAAATGAAAGGGGTGCGTGCGCAAGAGAGGGGGAGCAGCCGAGCGAGCGAGCGATCGGAGCGTTTGAGGGTATTTATCCTAATTGTAATTGCGGACGGCCCGGGAGGGTAGGGGAGAAAGAGGAGAGACCAGGGGATCGTTTTCTCTCTCTTATTGTCGACGGCGAGGCTCAGGCTACCACCGGCGCTGCCGAGACTGTTTCATCGGCGAGTTGAAAGAAAGGGGGAGGGCGAGATCGTTTATTCAAGATTCTTTGAGGATGCAGCAAGCAGCAGTGGCAACTCTATATAGATGAGCGTTCGATGAGATAGCAAAAGAAGCACGCTGATTGAGGAGCGGGTGCACGGGAAGGGGCTATAGAGCGAGAGGAGATGAAAAACAGGAAGAAAGGAGATAACGGACCGCGGATACGACGGCAAAGAAAGGAGAAGAGAGACGTAGCTAGGCGGGCGAGGGTTATAATCAAAAGTAGCAAGAAAAGGGGAAGGAGCTGCTGCCGCCGCCGGAAAAAAAAAGCAGAGAGAGAGCGAGTTGAGATCTGCGATATCGCGATCCACTGCGCCGCGCAGGCGACCAAAATTATTGGCGGAGCCGCTTTCTATATACTGTATAGCTCCTGCGCGTTTCCTATACTTAGTTTTTTCTGTTTATTTCGCACTTTCCGCATCGCTGACTACCTTGTTCCGATATTCCTCCTCTATATAGCTTTTCCTTTCGCTCTCTCTTTCTCTCTCTATCTCTCTCCTTTGAAGCAATTTATTTTGCGCACAGCTATATATATATAATATATACAGTTATATATCCGAGGCAAGGAAAAATTCCCGGTAAATAAAGAAAATATCAAACAGCAGTTGCCAAAGATTGAAAAATGCTCATTGCTTTTGTAAATTATCGATCGCAGGGAGTACCATTGAACATGAATAATGGGAATTCAAAATTAAAGGCTCGAAACCTCGTTTCCTCTTTTCTCTTGCTGTATATAAATTATACAGTGAAAGAATGTTCAGGAATCTTTTGAAAATTCTGAAAGTGTATAAAAATGTATAGTGGCCGCGGGCGTGCTCAGCGCATTTTACGAGTTTGAGCTTGTAATTAACCTATTTTCTTAGTTAAAAGGCGCAAAATTACAAGAATGGGGCGGCACAGGTTGATAAAAAATATTAATTTTCTCAGGACAACAATTTTGCGCTTATTAAAAGAAAATTCCGACGATAAAAACCGAGTAGATTGAACATATTATATTTTCGTGTTAAATATTGTAAAAAAAAAAAAGAAAGAAATAAAAGAAAATGTAATTCCCAGATGAAACGAGGTAACGGAGAGAAAAGTTCCTTACCGCGGAATCAATTCGATAACAAGCTCGCGGAAACGCGTCGCGGTACCTCTCGCAAAGAACATAACAATCGCGATTCGCGGCGTAGCTCCGCGCGGCTGCAGTCACAGAAAAAGAATGATTAAAGCACGGAGCTGCTAAGAAACAAAAGGCATAAAGCAGAGCAGCAGCGTTGCCGTCGGAGGCGGCAGCAGCACCGATTGTAATAAAAGTGGCGCAAGTTTAAAGGGAAACGGAGTGCGCGCAAGAAGCGAAAATCGTACTGGCAAAGTAATTGCATTGTCATTAATGCGAGGTTTATGGAAATTCTCAGGGCTTTGGCTCCTGAGCAATAGATTGCCCGGTTGGATAACGAGCTACTGCTGCTGCTGCTGGTGCCGTTCTACTGCTGCTGCGCTGCTGATTTTACACGACAAATTGTCGCGGTGGTCGCTCACACACACTTGGTCCCCCCACTCTATATGTATACCTACAGCCGCAGCCCTCAGACTCTAACGCAGATTTACATTTAGAGGAAGCGTGTCTCTCTCTCTCTCTCTCTTGCTATTGATCTACCCGTGGATGTGCACGGCTCCTTTTTTCCTACTGCAAACGCGATTTCAGCAGCGCATTGAAAAGGAGCCCAGGAGGCCAAAGCGCCGACCAACTTCTTATACACGTAATGCCAGCCAAGTGGGGGTGTGCACGCCTAAACGCTTTGAGAACGAGCCTTTCTCAAATTGAAAGGAAGAAATTGGAGCCGGTAATTTGATGTTATCGCCGGCCCAGCTTCTCTCCCTCTAACAATAAGTGTATACACTCGGCCTGAATTTTACGTAATTATAGTAGGTAGCCAGAGTTTCCTCCCGCGCCGTGGGTGGGATGGTGATTTTTATTGGAAACAATGGGGAAGAGTCTCTCACCCTCTCCCGTTCGAGTATCGAGTTTCACGCGAATTTCAACCCGACGACGACGACTAATGAGAGAAGGAATAGGGCTTTCTCGGAGGAGAAGGAGGAGGAGCAAGTGGTGGGGGGAGGGGAGAGGCGAACGACACTTTAATTCGTTTATTCGCCAGGTGACGCTGTTATCGGCCTCGCTAATACCTTTCCGATGCCGAACTTTCAAAATTCCTCCCTCCTCTTCGTCCTCCTCGCCTTGGCTGGCAAACTTGTGCCCCGGCTACTATACCGTAAGTTGATTGAGCGCGAGCGGCTGTAATACAAAAGCTCCCCCGTCGGCTCTCGAGAATTTAGAGGTAGCGGGAGAGGGAGAGAGAGAACTCTCCGAGACTCCTTTTCCGCAAAGTCATCTCGCGAAGTGTGGAGAAGCGTGTCTTCATCAACAACGCGAGAATTATATGATCCTTTATCGCTGCCATCAACTGTAAAATTTAATTACTTTGCCGGACTCTACGCTCGAAGAAGTATTAACTTTTTCCAGTGCGGGCAATAAAAAAAAAAAAAAAGGAGGGCCTCAGTATGTGAGTGTGTGTGTGTGTGTGTGTGGGTGCGGTCGAGCTAAGGTGTTTCTGACAGGGAACGACGCGTCTGGATAATAAAAAATGTCCTGCTGAGCACGAGAAAGAGAGAGAGGAGAGAGAGAGAGAGAGAGAGAGAGAGAGAAAAGGAAAAGCAGTAGCAGCAGCAGTTTCAGCCTCCGGACGATTCGCCGCAATTACGGATTTACTCTCTTGACTCTCTCGAGTTTTCTCCTATACTTGTGTGCGTTATTGTGAGTCCGTAGACACGCTGAGTTTACTCGACTGACATTCCAATCTGTTAAATTGGTGAATCATACTCTTGGTACTCGGTCTTGGATACTATACTTGAATTTGATTTATATAGGCCTTTGTCCATAGTCATCTGTACGACTCTTCATTAAATGGATTTTGACTCCTCGCACTATTGATAAAATATTCCAAATAAGCATATATAAGCTTAAGATCGAAAATGATTCCATGAAAATGGCTATGGAGTATAGCGTTATTTCAATCTGCTTCACTACGGGCCGTTCTTGATCCATCCATTTCCAGCAACTGATCCCGGAGCCCCTCATCGGACCGGCTACAGCATTTTCGGTCCAAGAAATTTAGAGTGTGACCTGCAGCAGCGGCGTTACACTTGAGCATCGTCGAAAGAGCAGCGGGTTAGAGAGAAAAGTATAAGAGAGATAGGGGATAGAGGAGGGTTTCGATAACGAGCTAGCCGAAAAAGCTGTAACGGATGTTGGGTCGCGCCGCTCTCTCTCTCTCTCTCTCTCTCTCTCTCTCTCTCCCTCTCTCTACCCTCTCTCTCGCTCCGGCCACAGCGGAGCGAGAGAGAGGGTAGAGAGAGGGAGAGAGAGAGAGAGAGATAGGGCGTGCAAGAGAGGAGGGCATTTTCTCGTCGACGCAGCATCTCCAGCTATCTGCTCTCTCTCTCTCTCTTTCTCTCTCTCTTGCGTCTCGGCCCCTGCCAACCGATTCCTTAGACCTGGATTTTCTCCTGCCACCCCACGACAAAATCCTTCCTCGTGAATATATCTTTTGTGAGCCGGGCTGTGCAAAGCTCGCACTGCCAAATGATACGCGCGGCCTTTTGTCAAAATCGGAGATGTGCCGCCGTTGCTATACCGCGGGGGAATTTATTCCCTTTTTTTTATCTGTTCTTAAAAAATTAAGCCTCATGGCTCGTAGGCAACTTTTCTAGCGCGAGCATCTTTCTTCGATTGTGGGAGTTTTGCTCGAGTGCCCGACTGCACGAATCCGCCCATTGAAATTAGGTATTTTTTTTTTTTTTTTTTTGGTGATGGAATCTGCATTAAAGTTAGTAATTTCAAATTTTTGAAAAAATTACGGGAGCTATTTGCATATCGGCAAGCAGATCAGATATGAGTTTAATTTTTGAATGAAATGAGTGTCTTGGTACAAGAAGCAAGTACATCCACGTTAGAGACCGATGATTTATCCGATTGCTGAAAGTTTCAGGATCTGCATGACTATACAGGAGGTAAGCTGGAATTCGAGTTTAGAATTCAGAAATTTAGATCGCGCAGTACAAGTTCTATCTTCATCTACTTTTTACTTTAACGGGCGCTCGCATTTAGGCAAGAAGACTAGTAGTGGTGGGCGGTACTTAAGCTGACTAATACCGAGCGGATTTATATCGAGGTCGGGCTGTACTAAATTCCGAAAGCAAATAAAAGCCTGTCGGAAAACGGGGCGCGAGCAAATAGCGCAACACCGGTGACAAACACACACACACACACACACACACACACACACACACACACACGTTGTAGCGGCTCCTCTGCTGTTATACTACATATAGCATATAAGACACCGATAGAATTAGACTAATAAAATGAAATTCGTCATCGGGGCCTCGTAAATATCGGCTCTCCGCTCGCGCGTATATACACGCGTATAACAAGGGCATGAAAAATAAAGACGCGATGATTTGGCAATTTTGTTGCCTTCGCTCAGTCCAATTGTGCATGCGCGCACTCGCGACCGTGTCTCCCCTCCCCCCCCCCTCCCTAGCGCTACATCCATCATTTTGAAATGGCAATTGTGCCAAGTACCGCAACGCCGCCGCGGACAAAAAAAAATCAAAAAGTCACTCGCGCGTGGCCCGTCTCCTACATTCATCATCGCTCGTCCGACGCGTGTTTGTCGGTCGCTACGTGTCTGTGCGTCTCTCTATTTTTGCGAAATTTCACTGTGTACAGCGATTCCCGTGTACATCGTTGTGCAGTAGTCGCAATTGCAGCGCTCGTTTTCCTGCTTCCGGGATTCGAGTGCTTTTCAATTTTCTTCCCGCGTTCCTCTGCCTCTGTCGACCTGCATGTATATGTACGAAAGAATGCCACGCGAAAAATTGTGCACATGCAGAGTCGCGCACGCGGCCAAAGCTGCATGAGAGTGCAGGATTTTTTCGAGCTACGCTTCTCCGCGAGATAGAGATAGAGAGAGAGAGAGATTCCCAGCCGTGATATAATTTCCGGTCCGCGTGATTGGGGCCAAGTGGGCCTATATACCCTCTTTTTTTTGCTCGCGGCTCCAACTCGACTTTTGTTTGTACTATCGGGCGTCGTTCTACTCTTTTTTTCCGTAGGCGGCTCGGACTTTGTCGAAAAACGTCTACTCGGCGCTTGGAAAAACGTTGTCAGGTGGGACGAGGGAGGAGGGAGGAACAAAAAAAATAGTGGAGAAGGGTCGAAGTTATTGCAGGAGCAAAGGTCTCCTGCTAAAGAGAGAGAGAGAGAGAGTTTGATTAGTCCATCAATCAATGACCGAGTGTTTACTTCTTCGTCGTCCGATCAATTATCAGTTGATCCGATGCTAGAGGAGGAGAGAAGGGGAGAGAGAGGGAGAAAGAGAGAGAGAGAGAGTATAACTCTTGGCGCAACTTCGTTGCTTTCGGTGGCGGCTCTATAGAGAACCCAGGCGAAACTCGCTCGCTCCTTCTCTCTATTTTTCGCGAGTCTTCCATAGCAATTTCTCGACGTCGCAAGCCTGTTGATCGATTTACGACTTTTCCAAGCGCTAAGCTGCCTTTTTTTCTTTTATTATTCCTTCGCGCCGCCGCAGCGGCTCACTCGAGGAGTGCACGGAAAATATACAAGCTCTCAACCTCGATAGCTGATTTATTCCCTCGACAAAATTTAATCTGCCGAAATAAGTACTCCTCGCTCTCTTTAATTTCGGCGTGCTTCGTGCGACAAAAAACTATTAATATAGGTGGTGACGAAAAAAAAATTGATTTCGACTTTTGGCCAGTGGATCGTCAAAACGCCGCGTCAATCACCGCTCGCAGAGTGAAAGAGTAGCATTCGATATAAATTTCTGCGTTGCTATGCGGTGTGGGCGTAACAAGCTTTTTACAATGGAAAAATTCAAATATTATGAAATTCGACGACGGAGATCCTTTTGCAGGACAGAAAAGATAGTGTTTTAGCTTGTTATTTCGGTGTATTTTCTACTACAGCTTGTTACAGTGAATCTTGTTTAGTCTAAATTGCATGTACAGTTTTCTGAATCAATGTTATTTAAATCTGCATTGTTACCAAAATTGTATATAATAAATAATGAGAATAGGAATTCATAATGTAGTTTTGAATAACTTTACTGAATGAAAAATACATATTTTCGTTCTGGTTTCGAGACCAATCAAAAAGTAAGCTTTTATCTAAAATATTGATCCGATTTTCTTATAAATTTTTGTAAATCAATGGCACTAAAATATTTTATGTTTTTTTGTATTTTCTGCACCGTTGAAGTACAGTGAAATAACATTTTACAACGAATAAAATTTTTTTTTATTTAATGGCGGTTACATTGGCCTCTACTCTTTACATTCCCATTTTTATTCTTTCAGTATTTATTCATTAAAAAAGAATGAAAAATTTGATAGTATAAATTGGATTAAAGTGCATAGATGTAATTTAATTTTTCAATACACACGGAAAAAAAATTGGTTGTGGTAACCAAGTTTAATGGTAAAATAAGGCGCAACCATGTCAATTGATATATCACCCAAGTGACTTAGTTGAAATATGGTTCAGTGCACCGCGTGATTTATAGTTCGCCTGACTATATTTTTTTAAATTCAAACTCGGCAACATTGGAATTTGAAAACAAACGAAACGTATTAAAAAAATTCGACATTAGTTGTCATAACTGTTATATTTGGTTGTATCAATAAAGTCTACCTTTATTAAATGAAGTATCAAGAATATAGTTACAAAAACTGACTGTCCATGGTTTACTGTACTATGGTTACTGCTTGCGCCATATTTAACCAAGTCATTAGTTGGGGTAACCAAATTTTTTTCCGTGCACGTACACAAGTATATTTCATTGCGTTTTGGTATTATAAGAAGAATTAATGTATCTGTTTATCTCAAGGAGAACAACATGTCCCGCCCCAGCAAGCTATATATTTATCTTAAAGACATCAAAGATTCCGTTTTCTCCTATTTAGGTTTCCTCGGCTGCTTAATCATTCCCTTTATGAAAGTGCGAAGTTCATTTTTGTGTAAATACTTATCCCTACTAGTTCGGTCTCTTCTTCTTTTTTTCTCTACCTGCATCGACTCTATTCGTACATGTATACTCGATGTAACATAGTTTGGCTTTTAAAGCGAATTCAAAGTTTCCTCTCTCCCACCCATCGGCGCCTCTTTTTGCTAACGAGGAAAAGTAAAGTCATTTACCTTGACGGCAAGCAAAAGGGGGGGGGGGGGAAGGAGACGAAAAAAAGGAGTCGAGCTTTCAACGGATATAAAAAATCTTTTTGCTCGAGGGATATGCTATGCGAAAGGAGTCACAAAGGTGCATTTTATATACGCGCCTAATAGAAGGAGGGGAAAAAGGGGCGCGAGAGCAGGCAACGAGCAGCGGATAAAATTACATAATAAAATGAGGCCAAAACCGGTGCTGAAAAATTCTGGTCCGACTATACTGTATACCGACTCTATATATATAGTCAAAAATGGGATATTAAGCTATATGTGGTAGAAAAAGTCGCGGTTATCGGTTTCTTCTTTTTTTTGTTTCTCGTTTCTCGTCCGCCTGGGGACAGTCCCCCGTTTTTTGTCCGTCCGAGGCTATGCTGCCACCTATTATTCGTGCATAAGGCAGCGGGAGCGCGAGAACTTGGTCACAAAAATAGAAATAAAATAAAATGCAGAATCGAGGTGGGTGGCCGTTCGTTGACCCCCTCGGGCTGTGGTCATGATGGAGTCGGCGAGCGCAGCCGGATGCAAAAAGCGGATAAGGAGAAACTCGGATGAGCTTAAAAGTTCCGCGCATCTCTTCTTTCAGTCTCGACTGTGAATATCCGCGTGCGTGTTTGTATATGTGTGTGGGTGTGTGTGCGTTTGTGTATATCTAGATCTGAGTCTGTGTGGGTGGGTGCAGGGGTTTCGAGGGTATACCGTAGCGCGTCATTCATGCGAAATAGAATTGACCGCCGTCGCGAAGACTCGAATGAAGGCAGAAAAAGTGCCGCTGCTGCTGCTACTGCTTTAAATTTAAAAAGGACAAATTCTGCGGTCTGGAAAAGCCCTATCCTATACATATATACATATATACGAGTAGTTCTGGATTGAGTAAGCTGGTGAACATTTTAAAATTGCGAAAATATAGTGAAACCAATTAAGGTAATCTATAACGAAAGCGTGCCATCAGATTTCATCCACATGATTTGCTAAAGTAAGAGACGTCTGGAAATGGAATATTGAAGATTACGAATGGGTGATGTATTTCGAAAGAAAGCAACTTTTCAAAAGCGAGCAATTGATAAAAGTCAACAGAGAAAAAGCGAATGAAAGCATGCAGCAAGGATAGCCGATAAGAGTCGTAAAGATGGGTGAGGCATTTTGCAAAGCCTAAATTTGAACTTACGCCCGAGAGCATTTGAAAACTGGCGACCAGCTCACTCGACTCAGAACCATGCCACACACACACACACACACATATATATATATATATATATACATGGGCACATAAGCGAAAAATGCTTGTATATAAAGTGGCATATATTCGAGCTTCTCTCTCTCTCCACTCTAATCTGTCTCTCTCTCTCTCTCTCTCTCTCACTTTGCCACTATATAGACTATGTATGTGTACGATGGCTTTTACGCGCAGGGGAAACACTATAATCGTTCCGCCTAGACGATTTCGTATTCCGCCTCGTCCGCGGTGAATATTTTTCGGGAAAATAAGCGAAACGACGAAACGTGCTGCACTTACGCCGAGCATCCGCATCGCACACACACACACACACACACACACAGACACATGCGAGAGCAAGAGACAGAGAGAGAGAGTATATATGCAGCGGTAGCAGCAGCAGCAGAGCCATTGGCGGCTTGAAAATTGGCGGATTTGTATCTCCTCCATAAGCCTTTGTGCTCTCGTCCGTGGCTGGCGGCTTGCTTTTCCGTATATATTCGCGATTTACAGCCTTGGCGGATTGGGCGTTTCCAAAAATTTGCGAATTTAATCGAATAACGACTCTCTCTCTCCCTCTCTCTCGCTCACTCGCTTCCCTTTTCTCTTTTATTTGCATATACACGCAGCCGGTGGGTTGCGCATTTTCCGCGGAATTTCCGGTGCCTCTCCCTGCGCGACTTTCTGTTTCAACCTTTCTCCCTCTCTCTCGTTCTCTCTCTCTCTCTCTCTCGATTTGTCTGCATATATAGCGCGTGGATTTGCATGAACAAAACGCTCAATCTCCTTTATCGAGTCGCATTGCTGAAAATTTCCTGATGCGCGGGGGAAGATGGCCTGTATAAGCGAGCAGCCCCTCCGCCCCTTTTTCTCTCCTGCGAAAATTGCCAGACGATCGTATCGCGAGTGCGCCTCTGCGTCTGTGTGCGCGAGTGCGTGTGCGTGTGTGTGTGCGTGTGTGTGTATTGTGTGTGTGGGAGTGCAGGAGCCTAGAGCCGCTGGGGCTATATAACGCTGGAAATACACTAACATGTCGCACTGCGTCTTACTGCGCGTTTTCTCTCGCTCTTTTCCCTATTCTTTTCTCATTCCATGCGAGCGCGTAAAACCTCTCTTCACTTCCGCTTCTATTTCTCTTATCCGACTCGCGTAGTTATTCGACCTTTTTTCGCGATTTTTCTCCCCGGCTGTGCCCCCCCTCTCTCTCTTTCACTCTCCGTCTCTCCGTATTCGCTCCGCAAAAAATGCTTATTTCCTATTACTGCTGCCAGAGTTGTACGCAGGTTATTATATTAACATTTTATAGTTGTTGTGCAGCGATAGAATCAAGATCAAATTGCAACATGCTGCTTCAATTACTACCTACAAGTTGTAGCCCTGACTTTGTGAAAAAAACAAGATTATTTGTTACTCATTTAGTTTTTTTTTTTTCTAATTTACCAAGTACTCATGCACAACATACTATATTCTTATTGAAAACTCATTGTTGTCAATTTTACAATTATTTTTAGCATAAAATCTGGACCGCGGGAACTATCATATAATTTCTCGATAAATCGTGCACCGCACCATTTATAGAAGCTAGACTAATTTCCTCGAGTATTAGACACCTTTTTTTTTTAATACACGTACCATTTCGCTTTAATTTTTATTCTTCTATAATTGTTTTGTTCCCCGCGAGTCGTTCGTCCCAGGCCTGCAGTCTCGCGCGCAGACGACGCTGTATTCGGGGTATGCGAGTCATCTGTATTCATCGCGGCTGCGACGCGGAAGCAAGGCGCCACAGCGCATCTCTCCGATTTATATGATCACAGGCGAGTTCTCCGGTAGTGTGCGCGAGCAATTAAAAGAATCAATTGGGATATACGTGATGTCGGGGCGGCTTCTGCCTGCAGAGTCCCTTTATTGCTCCTTCCTTCAAAGTTGAAAGTTAAAAATTGAAAATTGATGACCTACTGGCTGGTTGGCTCATTGTTCAGTAGCTCGGAAAGAAATAAAGATAAAAGTCGATTGGCCGCTATTGTTATTAAGCCAGCCAAGTGTCCGCCGAGTAACAAGTTCATTCGGTCCAATAAACGCGTCCGCCTCGCTGCTGCGAACGTCTTGTGCTCCTTCTGGCATCATTGAATAATAATCTTCAATCGAAGCGAGTTGGGGCATAATTTAGTTACGTTACAGCAATAATTAATTTGAAAATAAGTAGATCGTTAATCGAGTAAATGATAATTTATTTTTAAGTAGAACAATAATTCCCATATTTTATATAAACATTTTAAAAGTAAAGTATATTAGCACAGGAGAGCCAGAGAGGAGCATCAATAAATATTTCGAAGGATAAAACTGGTTCTACCACTGCCTTATCCAACGCAGCCTAAAATGCTCTCAATCATTCCAATTTCTCGCATCGATGGACACCTGTATCACGATTCAGTCGCTTGCATATCGCACCCGGCACACACGCCTTACATCCTTTTCTCCGTCCGCGTCGGTCGGAGCTATATCCCCGCTGTATACGTATCAATTTTATCCTGCACCGCGGTGCAAAGGAAAAGAGTGCGCAAGCCAGTCATCCTTATTTTATCTTTCATCTGGGCATTGAGTAAGTACCTAAATTGAGGGTATTACCAATATGACTGATTGTACATGTGCAAATAAAAAGAAAAAATTTTTATTTCCCAAAGAGTATTATTTATCTTGCATTTGGAATTGTTAGTAACTTTATATATAGTTTATATTCTTGGGAAACATGTGTATAAGTAATGTCTTGGAAGCTCGGAGGATATTCCAGTAAGAAAAGTACTTGTTTCCGAAGCCTCGGACACTCGAGTACTTTATATCCTGGTATCCTTTATTAAAGATCCTCATTTCGTCCAGGACTGCTTTCATCTTTCGGAGGTAAGGGAAGAAGCAGGCAGCGGGGCTCCGTGGAGAAACAAATAGCCGGCCATATCTCGGGCTCGCTCCTCCTGGCCTTCCCTTATTTCGCAAAATACTTTATTTCGCCGAGCGGCAGCAGATTGTATACCTATAGAAATAAATCGCGCGCCCGTTTGAGAGCAGATATAGATGTGGCTCTATATATCTCGGCCGCGCCAACTCTTTCAGCCCCATTGGGCCAAAGTCTTCTCTCTCTCTCGCTATATCCTTTCTCCCTATCTTCCTTTTCTCTCTCTCATTTTTTCGTTGCCCCGTTACGACTCGCTGGAAGAAGAGCGGCGTTTCTCTGCCGTGTCTCTTGCGCAATTTTTGCGCGAGGATTCGCTCGACTGCGAGGTAAAAACGTCTGCTCGAGTACAACGCAGACCGTTTCAATTGCTCCTGTTTTGCTCTCGAGCTGCGCGTTATATATGTGGAGTTTGGTGAGCTTGTCTCGGACGATTATGAGTAATACCGCTTGGATATTTATCGTGTGAGGATAACTAATCGCCGCGTTATCCACAATAAATGGAGGGTTTCTGCGGTATAAAACAGCTGATATCGGTGTACAGTTGGCCATCGATATTGTCGGAGTCTTAAAATTGACCTGACATTTTGAAAATAAACTGTAGCAATATTAATACTTAATAATTTGAAAAAATAGTATTTTTGTTCTGGTCGATCCTTTAGTAACAAGCACTCTTCGACTGATTAATCCAATTGGTGCTTCTATCGTTATTTCCAATGACTATTCCAGCACCATAACATTTAATTAAAATCCTTTTTTGTTATTTCCATCCAACTGATTCGATTCGATCTCTACCCAGACTCGTCGCGTCCTCATATTTAGATTTCAAGAGCTTCCCATTGGCAGCTGGGTATATCTGGAGAGACGAGATTTTAAAAAAGTGATGAATCGGAAGTATTTTATGCAAAGAGCGTCCCTAAGAACGAGGCAAATTCAATCTCCTTTACGCATTCTATAATATAGCAAATGCGCTCCAACTATAGATATACGAAAATTTCTCCATGTGCATGAAGAACTGCACGACGATGTCGCACGCGGAGAAAAAAATAAGGCGGCGAGTTCGCCCGGTAAATAGAATTCTGCAGGCGCTGAAGAACGTTTAAGCACGTAATATCGCCGAAGCTTGGGTGGAGAAAACGTTTACGAGTCCCGATCGCATCGAAGAATAATGAAATTTTCATCGCTCCTATGCGCTTGCGCACTACTGTCTCGTGCTGCAGCTCGGCTTGCAGTATATATGTAACGAAGCACGCAGCGAACAAATCTTTCAGAGGGTAGCAGTCGAGCTGCACTATAGGAATCGCCGTTAAAAATAACAACGCCACGGGAGCAACAAATAGTCCTTACCTGTACATATACGCACGCGTCGCGGCTACGCAAACAGAAGAGATTTTTCTACGATTTTTCCTTGGGCACATATATACACATACCCGCGACTTCCTATTTTCCTGGAATCACTTATTCGCACCTTTGTTTTCCGCGCACTTTTGTTCGCCCATCACTCGCCCGCTCTGCCGTGTCCTTGCGATTGTCATGGCTCAATATATCCTGACGCTGGGCCGATATTTCCGCGCGTGCAGTCGTTGCCACAGCGAATTTGGAAAATCGTCGACATTTTTCCTCGGTGCGCGATTTAATGCACGCGCCACGGTTATGTGCAGTGTTCCGGCTTCTTCCTCTCTCTAACTATCTATCTCTCACTCTGCAGATAACGGCTACTCATTTATTGCCGATGTGGAACAAGGGAGAGGACCATCGGCTTTTCCGTTAAATAAAGATAGTGAAATACGACTGCATTCCGAGCATCTCTGGAATAAATAAAGTCCTCGATAAAGTCGCTGTATACAACGAAACTAAGGATTCGCAGTGCGTTTTCTCAATCTTTTTTTCTTTCTATATATATACGTTTCGACTAATACGCGTGCGTTACTATTATTGGTTAAACGTAGTGAGGCAGTTGCCAACGGAGCTAGAAAACAAAAATGTTCTCCGCTTTTTTTTTAATCGAGCGAGGTGTATCCTTCATTTTTTGCGTGCGTGCCGCGATTGAACATTGAGCTCACGTGCGCACTACTGGACACAACAAACAATCGTCCGCGCGCGCGCCTACTGCGTGCGTCTGTATATATATATATATATATATATATATATATGTGTGTGTGTGTGTGTGTGTGTATATATACAGGC
>UELV01140876.1:0-50342 GCA_900490015.1 Megastigmus stigmatizans | reverse complement strand
CGGCGGAAGCAAAGTTGTATACCTAATATAATGCTTACATAATATTAATGATGCTTGTACCGTACAGCGAACGCATTAGTAGGTATATTGTGTTTTTTTTTGTGTGTACAACTGAGTGAATTTGAAGAAGGATTGGAAATTAGAAAGAAGCGTTTTCCAATAGATTTACCCTACTTGTACGGAAAAAAATTTGTTCAGTACAGTGTATAGATTGTTAAGCAAACATCGTTAATAAACAGCTGCCGACATTTTTAAAAACGTTTCTGAAACGTTTGCATACATTCGGGATATTAGAGATTCGATTACTATAAAAACTATACCGAGCGAGTATATTAAAATGATTAAAAGCTGCTGCCGAAATTCCCTTCTGAGGGTTTATTTTAGAAATTTCGATGAGGTTTATAAAAATAAAATCGCTTAGCTGAAATGTTTGCTTTGCGCTAAGCGTGAGAAATTTTTTGGAAGGTGTTGAAAAGAAGAAAATGATGTCCACTGTAGAGTATTCGGAAATTCAGACTTCTATTTCGCCTCTATGCTGTATTCTTACAAAGTGTCACTCGCGTGTTCGTTCAATATTAGAGATGAAAAGGAGAGTGCATTCTAAATTTTTTATATAGTAAAGCCAGTCTATTCTCCCAATAAGAAGAGATACAGCCGGCTGTCTATGAGGAAAAGTTCACCATTTTTAAGAACGCTGATTCAAATCACAGAAAAGTCGTTTGCTGCTGAATTGAAAACACTTCCAAAATTCTTCTGTCTATTTTACTCGTTTATACCAGTAAAAATATAAATTATAATCAATCTCTTAAATGCATGTTTCTATATACGTAATAAGCGCTCCTCCAACGGGACCAGGACATTACACTATAAGTCTTATTTGGCGCAAAGAAACAATAGTTATTTCCCAAATCTAGATAAGACGATAGCTGAGCAAACATTGTGATCGCACGTTTGCATAAAGAATTTGGAGCCGTTTAAATCCTTTCTCCACTTGGCGAGGAAGACAAAGAAGGGAGTATGAAGCCACTTGGCACGCGGCTATAACACGCGGCCACTTGCCAGAATTGTTGCTTCCTCGGACTTATGCGTCTTGCTCCTCCTACCTCGACTCCTTATCGCTTAATGTTTCCGCTGAGCTGCGGAGAAAAAGGTAAATCCCGACGCTTGGGTGCGACGTGCATGTCTGTTTGTTCTATCTATAACGATTTAGCGAACATTCAGCCGATATCTCGTTGTAGTGGATTTTCGTTGTATTCGGTATAGATGATGAATGTAATAACGTCACGTGAACATAATTTACATCTCAATTGATTTCTAAATAAGTGCAGATTTTTATGTAGCATTTGAAATTTTCTTATTAGGGAGAATAAGCAATTTTGTACATGAATAAAGAACTTTATATAGTTGCTCATCGGTGCGTTATTTCGAATACAATCACATTTGTATGTACTTTTTATTGCACCAGAATGCTAATGAATGATACAATTAGGTAGATGCATAATCTATTGAATTATAAATTGCATTAATAGTAGAAATTTAATTTGACTGGGATTGTATACAAATTAATCTATTACGTACTAATAGCATGGCGATCTGCAAAAAACTGCATTGAAAACTGTTAATACAGCACTTAAAATAAAATAATAAAAATACTAAAAAAAGAAAATCAAAATATTGTAGTTTACCAATGCACTGAAAATACATAGTAGAAACAATAATGTATCATTAAGAAGAATCATCCATCACTTATAGTATTTGTATTGTTACTAAAATGTAATCTGGCTCAATGAGCAAACAAATATAGAACAATTATTTTATAGCTATATAGTACAAATGAACTATACGTCGATTACCTTTACTTTGTGACATCACCCACATTAAGGAGGTTCATCAGATACGTAGGAAGTCAAAACAAAGTTGCAACAGACTTTCGATTTACTAACCTATTTAACATTTTCTATTAACGTTATTTTATCAGATCATTATATAGTTAAATATTGTATTTATTAATTTCAAACAACGTACGCTGTGTCAAAAAATGCGAAGTTGCCGCTGTCTTAAATAATGGAGGTTATTCTGCTCAAACTTAGCTATTTTATACAAAAAACATATAAATTATTAGTTTTATAGTTAAACTAGCGAGTTGTACAAGGTCTCAAAATATTCGCTAAATATTCTTTTACGTCGTGTAAAAGTTTTTCTGTAAATTGTTTGTTAATAACTACACAATTCAAGTTAAAAGTCAAGAAAAATGCAACTCTACATAAGACTCAATGTTAAATTGCAAAAATTTATTTTATTGATATCTCATTAGTAAGGGTACTAAACAACTTAAAAATTTAACATGTTGTTTAATATATAATAATAAACTTATATTTATAATTTCATCAAAATCTGTTCGTTAATTCTAAACTTGATGAACCTCCTTAAAGTACACGAATACTATTATATAAAACCAATCAACAACCATTCTGGATCACAATCATAAAAAGTTTTACAATAGCAAGTCCGAGATCTAGTATGCGCTCTCGACAAACTATCGTAAGAATATGCTTTTCTCCGTTTTGTAAAAAAAAAGAATGATGATCTTTACCATCCATTTCACCGTGGTAAAGAGACAAATTGCATAGCATTAAACACCCTTGTATTTTATGAAAGTGAACGGCCCCATACCGGAACGGTGAACATTTAATTAAGCGTCGCTGGAGAACCTATAATGGCGGATTCATAAGCAATTAACGAGGGATCTCACACATCAGTTGCCTATACGTGCGGACTCGAGTAATAGTTTTCCCTTTCCTTTTATCCGTATGAGAAAGGAAGTTTATTTTCCTATTTTCTAACCAATAACGATAGAATGGTCCATGCACCATGCCCGAGGAAAGGTATACCCATGATTGTGCAGAGAATTAGGGAGAAAAAATATAATTACATTCCATTGCTATGTGAAAGATAATGTGTTGAATAAATTAGAAAAAGAGTCATTTTTCCGGACCCAGCACTCGAATCGGAATGATAATATCAGATAATAATTGAATTAAAAATAAAAATTATATTATGTAGTGTGAGACAAACTCATAACGACACTTAATCCCGTTATAATTTAAATTAAACTTTAACCTTCTGACAGCCGGCATTTTTCCTACTGAAAAAGTGTAACTTTCCCGAATGTATTATAATAAAAGCTACAATAATTTTAATCGTGGATTAGTCAAAAGTGGGTCAAAAAAAGGTTGTACCTGTTTATCCACAAATTAATATTTTATGCGAAAGATAGTTTAACGAGAAACCGATGGAGCATATAATTACCATCATAATTTACAATTTCACATTTGTTTCATTAAATTTTCAATACAGTAACTTTTTGAAAGTTGAGTCCAATTCTGTGTACTATAGAGAATTGAGCTTAACTCGGAAAATGTTGAAATATCGAAAATTGAAGGAAAAAAGTATGACACTGATATTGTCGGTAACTATTCTCCACCGGTTTCTCCTTAAAACTGTTTCACGAAATTTTGTACAATAATAACTTTCGCAACAGCTGTTTGCAGCTAAATAGTGAAATTGCAAGACGGAAATTTGAGCGATTCGTTAAATTATGCGAATAATTGAAACTATGCACTAGAAAATACGCAAGTGTGTTTCAGCTAATTTACGTTTGCAAATGGAATGGAAGCTTTAATGGTTGGTGCGGGCCTATAATCATTTAATGATAGGAATATTCATATTTCAAAACATTAATATTACAAGGCAGCATGAAGGTGTATTTAACTATGTAAATTGCTGAGTATTATACGGGTTCATATTATTATCTTCTAATCAATATTAATGTCATGAATTTGAATTTGGACAAGTGCGAGAATGAACACATTTGGATTGTAAGTAATGGTTACCTCGATTGTAAGTAAATTTTGGGGTTGAAAATAAAAAAAAATATCGCTTCACTTCACACATGAGAAATTTCCTATAAGTTACAAAAGTACTTTCACAGTGGAAAATAACTTTGAACTACACTTGAATCGCGTTACTTCGTTTCAAACAAAGTTGAATCGCATAGGCCATTTAAAGCATGGCTGCAAGAGCATAGCCGAGGCAACAAATTAGCCCTCAGTCAAGTAAAGCTCACCCTCCAGACATTAGCGACGATTTTGGGGGAGAAATATCGCGGTCAACACCGGCGGCCCTGTCGGCGCTTTTTGGTCTTTCGTGCGGCGGAGCAGTAGCAGCTTTCGCTATACAAAAGTACAGAACTAGCACGAAAACCCGGGCGCTTGGTTGGGTTATTTGCAGGGCAAACAGCCGACCGGTCGCGGAGAGACAAGGGATCGAGGTTGTTTGTCCGGGACTGTTGTTCCTGCGACGGCTAGTTGATTGGCGGAAGATATAGAAAACGCGGCTGTTTGGGGCGGAAGGATCAATTTCGGTGTTTTTGCTGTTGGTTTATGCGGCTGATATTCGGAAGTCTAGACGGAAAAATGACATATTCTTTTTAAATATCTTTTCATTCGCATGGCTAAGCAATTTACGCTGAACTGGAAAGTAAGCAGAACTTTTTGGTGCAAAGTACTTTAGTATTTGTACTCGGTAGGAAAAAAAAACTAATTATAATTATACTCTGCTTTTTCGTGAGGTTCTCTAAATTTTTCGACGATGAATTCGTATATACCTGCATAGAAAAAGTTAGCGAAAGCCGTCTTACACTATTCCAGACAGTAATTTCCTTTAGAGAAATCTCATTCGTAAGCATCGAGTCGTTTCCCCCCGAAAAGCCATTGAAGTCACCGAATAAACGGTTAAACAAAGTCAGAGGCAGCGAACGAGTGTCGAGTGAAAAAAGAAGAAGAAGCTGTAAGTAGAACGAGTGCGGGAAAAGGCAAGTTGAAGTTGCGCCCAGTGCGAAGTCGCTTCGTAAAAGTCAAACTTTGCCCCTGCATTGTATAAGCTACTCGGTACGAATTTTTCATACTGTCCTCTTTCCTCGTTCTTCCTCCTCCACCTCGAGCACAATCGACGAGCTTCATTTTTTTCTCCTAGACGGAGAGGGAAATATTATAGTTCAAGATTATGCGTGTTGATCTGATAAAGCTTATAGGTCGTTTTCTATTGTATGGTATGACTATTATATTGCATAGTATAGAAATTTAACGGTACAAGAAGGGCGAAAAATCAGTACGAATATGTATCTGACGAAGCATATTGAAATTTATTCGGAATAAAAAGATATTATGAAAAAGTTGGCTATAGACATGGTTCACGTATGGATTACAAATCAACACATAAGATTGCATTTTTACCAATACTTAAGTCGGAAAGTTCTTTCTTAAAAAAAAGATGATACCTGCTGGCATGCACGTTATGGACATCAGTCCGATATTTTTTCCACATGACTCAAAATAAGCGTGAGCACAGGGATGGTGGCACGGCGACACCGGCATTTCTGAATATTCCACATCTGCCGCCGTGGTTGGTCCTCATCACCCAAAGCAGCATGCACGCAAACGCACAGCGGAAGTGCCGCGGAATAAACGTCAGCACCCGAGTCAATATTTGACATTTTCATTATACGCGTACACCGCATGTACCCTTTATACCCAACAGTCTCTCTTTTCACTTCTGCTCGCCACAGCTCCCCCCTCTTTTCTCTAACGTAAAATCACAACGTCAATATTGGCTATGCCGCACGCACCTTTTACGGACTGCGTGACGCTGTGTACGTGTACGTGTCCCCCCACATTTTGCTTTACAATTCAGTTTTCAATATTGGCGAGCTCAGGTAAACTCTGCCTTTGTATCGACAGATCAGTAGAATAAGTCGGAATACAGTCAGACGTGTCGTATATGTATTCTCCAATATGAAAAATTAATGATTGCGAGAAAGGTTAGGAACAACGGAGTAAAGCTCCGACGTAACGGTATTTGTGAAATCTCGAATAAAGAAAACAAGAAAAAGAAAAACAACTTTCTATTCTGAAATCGAATTTCAGCATCGGACGCATCGGACGAGAGAAAAGGGCACGCCGCTCGCGCGTTTCCCCAAGAGCTTCTCTCCCTCGCATCCAACGCAAGAATTTCCATTCTGCAGCGCGACGCTTTTACGTTCCCCCAGTCGACTTTTTACTTTTCCATTCACTCCCACTCCCTCGCCCCCCTCCTCTCTCTCTCTCTCTCTCTCTCACTCTTTCTCTTTCTCTCTCTGCCTCGGCCCTTGTGCGATGTATCGAAGGAGCGTCGTAAATCGCGACGGGTGCTGGAACGAAAAAGTCGATCCATGTATATATAGACGGCGCCGAGAAAAGCCGCGCGGCGATAAAATACGTTGGCCCCGAGTAGGGCGCGAGAGAGCATCGTAGCCGGACAGCTTCTTCGCGCCTCGTTAACTTCTGCTAGCTCTCTCTCTCCCTCTCTCTCTCTCTCTCTCTCTCTCTCTCTCCTCGTTACCCTGGCGACGTCTCTCGATGCTTCGCTTTCCACCTCGCGATCGTATATAGCCCTGCAGGATTCCCTTTCCATGTTTATGGCTTGTTTATGTTTCGATAGCTTTTGCACCTTGCCCGCCGACATGTTCTCTGTGCATCTAGGGAAGAATACAAAATGTACCGTCGCATCGGCCTTACTTTATACTTGGCTAGACAGGTTGATTTGCATTTTTTTCCATTTTTTTGAAAAATGCTTCATTTGCTAAATCTCCGCAGCAGCCGAAAGTGTTTTCTTGCATGTGTTCAATATCGCCAAATTTTAAGATTTTACAAAGAAGTCAAAATATAATTTATAACAATATATTTCTAACTCTACAGTGTTCGGTCTGTGCTTCTTCATTGAATTGTTTTTCGTGAAATGCCAAGGGATATTCTTGAAGCGTGATTAAGACTTGAAATTTTCTAAAGTCTTTCAAAATAGAACTGCTAGAGAGTGCATTTGCAACTTGCCAAAAAAGAATATTCAGTTCTTAAATAAAGTTGATCACTTTTCAATTATTTGTATAGGAATTGTGCGATGGTGGTAACGGGGATACCTATAGTGGACAAGATGTTAGGACGAGGAAATAACGTGTTTTTATTGTCTCAAAGTCTGAAAAGTCTTTGTCCCATAATCGTGAACAATCGATACACGCTCTCCTCGAGTTTCATCGAGACAAGCCCGGTCGCAACATCACGTTTTCGTAAACACGTATAGTACGACCATACATGCGAACCTTCATCCCCCCTCCCCCCCTCCTTGCCGTCTGTTGCAGCGGGGAAGAGGAACTCGCGCGCGAGAGTTGTGTCGTTGGCGCGCGCTTTGTTCCCACTTTACAAGCCGCCCGTGTTGGAAAATCACGCCCGACGCCGTATAGTGGCTCTGTATCGACGTTCTCTATATAACGCGCGAGCTTTTCTTTATTGTGAGGCCTGTCCGCGACGTTCAAGTTGAGATGCTCGCTGATTATTAATAATTATCGATTTTCCGACATAGCTTTTTGGCGATGGTGGATTTTGTATATATGTGGAAGGTATAATCATATATAATTACCTATAAAATAAATCGTGTAACTGGTCCTCTGAAACTGTAGTCGTCGTGAAACCACAGTGCATATTGAATTTTTTTTAACGCCAAAACTGTCGTTCAGCCAGTCGTCGCAAATTATGTATAACGATGAATATTCATGACGGATTCCTCCTGATTTGGACTGTAATCTCGTAGCCGCTTTACTGCGCGCGCGTCGTGCGCAACGTGTTACAGTGATATTCATGTTAATTTCTTTGAAACACTCCGGTCGTCTATTACTCCACGTCCATTCGACAATGGACAGTCTAAGTTTAATCTCGAGCTCGTTTCGTCCAGTTCCTGAGTCTTCGCGGACATCCCTAGCCCCCGGGTGTCCTAATGAAATTTTCATAATGTTATGCTTCAGCTTTCCCGCTGACAATTTCCGTGATAATCGCAATGGACTTTGAGCTGATTAATCTGAGTGTTTTTATTTGAAAGTGAATTGATAGAAAAGCCGATGACTAAATCCATGTATCGTTAGTGATACACTTTACTAATGTAAGAAATTTTTAATCGTTCGTTTTCGTAGCTTCTAAAAAAGAACCTATGACCGTATTAGATACATATTTTAGTCCATTTTATGCAATATAAAATAAGTGTCTTATATATAGACTTAACTATCAAAGTAAAATCTCAAAGGAAATCTCGAGCTAGGATAAGTAACGGAAAGGATACATCCAAGTTATTTTAAACTAATGGATATACGGTTCAAAATTAGGAATATCAGACCAGTTGAACTCGTTAATTTGGTAGCAGAGAGCAATTCCCTTGGAGCGCAAGAAGCAGAAGCAGAAGCAAAAGAGGAGCTGGAAGAAATAGAAGAAAAAGAAGAAGAAGAAGAAGCTGGAAAAGATGAAGAGGCCCGGCCGGAGAAGTCAGCGACAATAAAGATCCCCTGGACTTAAGGACCCGTGCGCGCGTCCAAGTTTCCCTTCGTGTATACGTTTTTTATTCTTTTATAATTAGGCCCGCGAGCAATGCGTTGCTCCTCTAATTATCCTTCAGACAATTTCGAGCGAATGACTAAGTGGGGTCTCTCCGTGTATACACGTACGTTATATGCATGTCGGTTCCATTGTTCCTCGGAGCTTATTCAGTTACACGAGCAGTCGGTCGCCTCTCTTATTTCTCTGTTCTTTTTTTCCCGTTGGCTCGCTCCTCCACCCTTTCCCCCTTATTTCTCTGCCGGCTGACCTCGCGGGTCGAGGCCGATTCTCCATTTTCTTCTTCTTCAAAGAAAGAAGTAGAAGGAGAAGAAGGAGAAGAGGAAGCAGCAGCAGCACCACGCGGTGCTTTGAATTTTCAAAACGACGTCTGAAAGCATTAAAGGATATTCGTTGACGTTTACACAGTTTCTTCTCTCTTCCACTTCGTCTCTCTCTCTCTCTCTCTCTTTCTCGCTCTCTCTCTCTCTCTCTCTCTTTCTCTCACTCCCCTGCTTGATGCCATGCTTGCGCGGCCAGCGCCGAATCTCTGCGAACTTTTTCAAGCGTTCTCTCTCGTTGACTCGATGAAATTCGGATCTTGTAATCATTCTTGTACGGGAGATGAGACTTTGCCTTTTTTTTCCTTCTTCTTCTCCTTTACTCGATCTTCGTCCCTCGTCGCTGGAAAGCGTCGCGCTCTTTGAGATTTGTCGAGGATTTTTTAAAATAATTCGCTCTTTGATCGAGACCCCGCGATCGGGGTCGACCCAGTCGGTGATAACTTTTTCAATTTCACTCGAAACTTCGTTAAGCTTAAGTAGATCAAGTCTCGTCTATCTGACCGGTTATGTATATCTATATATATACACATTCCAAACGCATTTTTCATCAATTTTAATAGCGTTTTTTCCCTTCTTTGATAGAAAACTTTGTGTTTAAAATTACTGTTTAGAATAAAATAGTTTCTCTTCGATATCGCATAGTATTGAATATTTTCTGCTCCAATGACTACACCAATTTGAACAGTAGCAGTGAATAATGGTGGAGGTTTACTTTGTAGTAAAATAATACAAGAAGTAAAAGTGCCGTTCAAAAGTGAAACTGCACTGGGACGCAATTTTTCAGGGCAATGAAATGACAATTTTCCCCGCGCTCGATCTACTGTAAAAACGGAATCTTTGAGCGTGCGTCCGCTTTGGCTCGCGCACATGTACAGCCGGGGCAGTAGGCAGTAACGTTCTCAATAAATACAATTATTCAAAGCGATTGGAAAGCCTATAAACGAATTGGTCGTCGTCGTCGTCGGCACGCGAGAGCGAAACCCCGCAAACGCTCGGCTATAAAGCACGTCCTCGTCGCATCTTCCGCGAAAAATCGTACGATATAAAAAGAGCACTTTTTCAACAATGAAAGAAAAAACTGCAACTGCCGGCCGCAGTCCCTGCACGAATATCAGGTTGGAGCCAAAGCAAATGAACGCTATAAAGGATCTATGTAGTGACGCGCGGCTGCAGCACTAAAAAGCGAAGAGGGAAAGGTAGATGGGTATCGGAGAGTATCGATATCCGAGGGGGCGCGCGGACTCTCTTCGGCCAGTACCTATACAGTGTTTATCTAGGGAAGCCCTCGTGATTCGAGTAGCCGACGATGTGGTCTATTGTGCCCGCTCGCCTGCGCGTATAGAAGCTTGCGCGGGCACACCGACGAGGAAAATATAAAGTAGAGTAGTAGTAGTAGTAGAGGAGGAGGAGGGAGAAGATGCATGCGCGGCATAAAAGAAGCTATCTCTCTCGGGAGGTCGGCTCTTAGCGGGGCAGCGGCGGCGCGGGCGATGCGCATGTAGCAGGTGATCCGGGAGATAGCGAGCGGCGACGGCGGCAGCTCCTGGCCAAAATATGGAGTGTTGCTCGGAGCCGGAGGGCAAGTCCGCGCGCGACCTTTATTTACGAGAAAAATTTTTGGCCCTCTGCTCGCAGAGGAAGCTGCAGTCCAAAGTTCGCATCTTTTCGCTCTTCGGTTCACGCGGTTTCGAGCTTGAGAATTTGGCTTGAAGAACATTAAACGGGTACCATTGACGTGTATTTTGTATGAAAGCTATTAGGCTCTTTTCCATTAACCATGTCTTTCGATTTGAGCATCGACGAAGACTTTATTTCACATAATACTACTGACGGTTTGATAGATTCAAACAAGTATACCATAGCAGTTAAATATTTTCATCGAATTCACACTTTTGCCATCGACTATAGCAAAACGTTTTGTCGATAATAGCCTACATGAAAAATAGATATTTCATTCGTAAATTTAATGAACTTGCAATTGTCCAAGCTTTTAATGCCGCGCCAATCATCATTTGTGCAATAATTTAATTTACTCGGAATAAAAACATTGTGTCGTTATCCTCAGAGTAGACTAAATTAAAAACACCCACACAAACATACTTAATATTGCAGAAAAAAAAACAATGTTGGCATTATTCAACAGGAGTACTTAAGTTGTAATTCAAACTTTTATGCCGCTCCGCGGCCCGCTTTATGCGAGCTACTGGATCTTTTTTTTATGATAACGCACAGCGAGCTAGGAGAATTACACCCGATAAAAAAAAAAAAAAAAAATTACCTATCACTGCACATTAAGAGGATATATTTCATTAAATTAATTTACTATATCCCTGCGCAGAAAAACAACACACAGGCATACGCAGTCACTTTTTTTCCGCTAAATTTCTCTCGGCTATATAATAACAACCCTTTTAGACATGAGATTATTAAAAGAAATATAAGTACTTAGTTTTATTTAGCTAGAATGCGATCTCTCGCGATATATTCCGTGCACTTGCATGTTTGGTTTTGCTTTATGGAGAGTAACAAGTGAGCGCTATTGGGCGCGCGCGTGTGTGTGTGGAGCGCGAATCCGGCAAGTAACGCTGCGGCCCAAGCATTATCGAGTATAATTTCGGAGGAAAACCGAACTGCTGCCCACTCGTATACGTCTGTACATACTCGGGCTACAATATATATTGACCCTTCTCGAACGTTCTGCATCTGTAACTTGTTATCATTATCAGTCTACGAATACATGAAATTGCATGGGTAAATGTATCGATATCAATCTATGTTAAACACGATTACGACGTTTTGAGCAACTGCTGCACCCATAATATTGGATATATATATATTATTTCAATTGGAAGCACGCAACGTGATTTATTATAAAAGTAATGAACTTTTTACTCGAAGGAAAAATTGCAAAAAAAAACCTTTTTTTCCGTTTTGCTCCTACAAACAATGGGTTTAAATTTTCTCAAAATCTAATGCAACAAGCAAACATTCTCGCGGATATTCCCGCGGAAGTCCCACTACAGTTGTAATCACTTTAATTTCTTTTTCCGTGCGCGCAGTCGCGAATGAATATCTGAAAAGTTGATGCGCGCCTGAAATTTCTCGCCTCCTTGTTCGCCTCAAATATACATTTTCATGCGCGCGGAGAAGTGCGCAGCGCGGCGAGCCGATCTTCTCTCGTCGAGCAGAGCCTCTCTCTATCCCTTTACTGATTCTTACACGCCACTTGTGCCGGGTTACAAGCGTCGTAAAGATATTTTACTATGAAAGCAGAGAGAGAGAGAGAGAGAGAGAGAGGTGCGCGCGAGTCTTCTTGCTCTCTCGCTATAAAAATGTAAATTTAACAAAGCTCCGCGATGGAATAAAACGTTTGTTCAGCGCCTCTCTCAGCGAATAAAAATATATATTTATCGAACCTAATGACGTTTATGAGCCGAGGGAATTTCGTAATGTGAAATTGAAGAATACGATGAATGATTGCTACCATCCATTTTCTTTTTACGTCCGTTGAGAGTTTCACTGCTGATTGGTGCTTCCTGTAGTCGACGATAATCAACATAGTCAGCGGCGATTCATATACGAATTCGAAAAGATATTCCGTCCTTTGCAAAGAATGGGAAAATATTCCCATTTTACGACTATATGGAACCAATTTGTTTAAGTTTGATACAAAAATTTATTTTAAATTCAAATAATATACAATACGCAGCACAATACGGCACCCAGAAATAATTAAAAATAATACAAATAACGCTCGCTATGCACAGCCTTGAACTGTGCATATTTCAGTGAAATTAATCATTTTTTCCTCAAAATTAAAACGAATGACTTCTCTCTTACACGCGCCTGGAATCGCGCGAATATAAAAGGGAAAAAATCCGTGTCAGTGTACATATAATTCACAGCGTATAAAACGAATACGGAGAAAAGTACTTCTCCACTGTCAATGAAACGCGTCCACTCGAGCCCCGCGCGGTATATAAAACCCGGTAACGGAATTCAAACTAATGAAAAGAAGAGAAGGAAGAGAGAGAGCAGCTCATCTCTGAGAATAAAAAGGGAATAGTCAGGGCAATAGGGATAAAGAGTAAGGGCCAAGAAATGACGTAATAATGAGACATTTGGACTTTACAGTCGTCCCACTCGCATATATGGCTTTAATTAAAAAGGCGCGAGTTTCATTGCATATACGGAGGCTTCGATCGACACTTTTATACTTGGCAAGCGTGCGCGCGTGCAGCTACGTAGAGGAATACCTACCCCGAGGCAGCCAAATTCCAGGACCAGAGAACTAGTAAGTCAGTCCGACACTCGAAGGTGTCGCGATATGCCAGACCTTCCCGACTTGCTGGCTTTTACCAAATTAAAAGAGAGGGAGCAAAATGCTGCCTCTTTGTGCGCTGTCGCATTGCCTGTGGCAGCCTTCGCTCTATGATGAAAAATATACGTGTGATGCGCAGTGGAAGTTTTCTGGAATGCCTCCGTGATGGAACACACGGGACTCCGGGAAAAAATTAAATTCAAGATCTCATGCAGCTGCGAATTCAGTAGTTTGGTTTTGAAATGCGCGAACCGTTTGATAACATCCCACATAAGACACTTTGTTTTCGTGTCGCGGAGGCTGCAGTGTACATGTACATGTGGTGGCGACTCACCTTTGTGATTTATGTCGCAGCCTCGTCAAAAGCTCAGGCCGCCCGGTCCGAGGCAGAAAAGGGGGAGGAGCGAGCGATTTCGATTTCTCTTCTCTGCCTCGATGTCTCCACGGTCTGGGGGCACATTTGTTTTTCCCCAGCTCCGACTGGGAAGGAGTCCACGCTTCATTTTTTTTCCACTGGCTCTCGCCGCCACTTTTCACCCAGCTGTCTCTCTTTCCTCCATTTTTCTTTCTCTTATCTCTCTTTCTCTCCCTGTCTCTCTTGCCTTATTCTGCTTCCTTCCCATCTCGTCCCTCTTCTCTCCCGCTCTGCTGTCTTTATTTATGTCCCGTGTACCGCGGTTGTGTATTTATTTTTTTGCTCCCTCCAAGACCTTCCTAACCTCTTTGATCCAGCCCAATTTTTCGCGAATTTGTGCCCTCGGCTCTCCTCGACCTCTGTTATTTATTCTCTTGGGGATACCGACTCTTATTTAACGCTTAGTCCGAAAAAAGGAAAATAGGATTTGTTGATGTAGTTACTAGGGAAAAAAGGACCTTTCAAGCAAAATGTACATCTTTTGGTGGTAACCACTTCTTTTGTGCGAAAAGCGTTCGTTCATCATCGGAAATCACGTTTCCCTCCATCTTCGCGATCAACTTTACAATTACTTTTAAAAATACTTTTAAAGTTGCTACTACTTCACGTCGGAATATGAGTTCAAGTATTTACGCATTTGAAACACACACACACATGCACACATGCACACGCTCAAAGTGTCGGGGAGCAGAAGAATGATCCGACTTAGAAGCAGCAGAAAGCCTTTTGTCATTGTCTCCTTGTACTTCACGGGAAGAGGATTTCTTACTTTCATGCGGAGCGAGAATTGTATCTCCACTCTTTTATTAAAAATTTTCCTCTGCTTCCGACTTCACATTTTTAATCTCTTTCTTCGACTTCTTTTCGTTTCCTTTCTCTCTTACTTCAATTTACAGGATAAAGCAATATCAAACACGATATTAACAATTGTAAAACCAATCCTTCAATCTCATGTTTCTTTTTCTTATTTCAACAAGTCGAATTTTTTATAATTGAAATTCGCTACTCTTTATTGATAATGAATTACACAGGAACACAAAATTAAAACAGTATCCTGCTACAGAGATCTAAACTATGCTATTCTTATCTTTTGCGAACCATCCGTGTCCATCACGTGGCGATTATATTTTTAAGAGATGTGTCAATTTAAAGTTCACAATCATTTAAAACCATAACTATTTGTTTACATTATTTGCTCTCTAGGTACATTTTTGAAGTTCAAATTGGCACACCCCCGAGAACAAAAATTCCATGTAAGTCATTCAAATGGAATTAGACTGGAGCGGCGAGTACTATATAATACCACTCACGAAAATAAAAAAATAAGATATTTCGAAATTTTTGAAATATAAGATCACCACAAAATCGTGACATGGTGGATGAATTCTAAGGTCAGATTGAGATTCAATGATTCGCAATAGACAAATATGGCCTAGTTAGATCTCTGTAACATGATACTTATTTAATTTTGTTTATAGCTGTGTTATTGTTGATATTAAACATGCCATTAATAATAAGATTTGGGGCACTAAATAGCATAATCGCTCAAAAAATTAAAAATAGAAAATCATCCTACGCAAGCTTCGTGTACACGCAAACTACGTATTATTCCTTTTCTGAGGATGGAAAAACGATCCATGGAAACGTACATCGTAAATTTTCTTGTACGTGATTCAGCAACAATCAACCATTAGCTGTCTATCGAAGCTCTTCAGTTAATCACTCAGTTTTTTCGCTACTCCTACTCTTAAGCAAGAGTGCACGAATACATAGATTAAATCTGCATGCTCATACTGGAATAATAATTAGTTTGTAAATTGTATTCGATCCGAATTCAAGTATTTAGTTATCAAAGACCAGCATTTGGTTTGCTTTCTAAATTATGGTTTACCATGACAAAGATTATTGATTTATGCTAATGTGCAAAAGAACTGTACCTTGAAAACTAGTATAATGATTATTATTTTATTAAATGTAATTTTTAAGGTTGTTGATTTTTTACAGTAATTTATATTACAGTTGAATAAATATTCCAAACAAGTATTTATAAAAACTCGCAATACTAGTGTCATCCGATTTACCTCATTAGTTTAAAGAAATGAAAACTTTGGTTTTCTAAAAATGTTTTGGGTGGAAATGGTATTTCTTTTATCCAATAGCAGCTGCTACGTAGCGAACTTTGATTTTCGCAGGATTCCCAAATGACTAGAGCTCTCTTTAATAGTTAGGAAATCCCAGTGGCTGGAGTAGATGACTCAATTACTGGTAGTAGCTTCAATATAGACATTTTCATCATTTGTTTTAAGGCTTGAATAATCGGTTTACGTTTTACTCTTATACAATCTTTGATGCTTATCGTAGTATATACAGAGTTTTCATTTTTAAAGATGATAAGTCACCAAGTTCTGCTATGTACAACTTTGCCCATCAAATAAATGTGAATAAGTTTGCAGTGTGCATGACTCGGAATGAACCTAGTTTCATTCTCTTGGCAAATAAATTCACGCAGCGGAACAATTGTTTCAGAATTTTCATTTAAAGGCATTACTCTTGTCCTAAACTTATAACGCACCTGTTCATAAAATAGCTCACAAAACACGTAAAATGAAATAAGTCAAAACTCAAAATTAAGATTCGAATAGTCTCATAGCGCGCAGAAAACTCATTTGCAAAGGGAATAAGCTCTTGTGTCAAGTAGAAATCAATCACGCATATAAGACGAAATATTCTATGCTCAACTACAGATATTACAGCTTCTCTTGCAATAAAGCATTAAAAAAACCATTGGCTCTCGCATTTGTGATGAATATTTTGGGCGGGCATATCGTTGTTTGTAGGTGAAAAGTTGTTCTTCGAGGGTCGCATATCACCCGAAGTCGTACATAACCCACAAAAGAAACAATAATAATCCAGCGAAGTGCGAAGGTGTCGCTGGCAGGCCGGGCTGACAAAAGAAGAGCACAGCTCCCCCATCGGCGTGAATTCCGCGTGCGGCGCCGAATTTCTCTCGCATGCGCTCTCCGAGCCTCCCGGCAAAGTTCAAAGTCTCCCCTGGCAGCCTTTCATCCCTCTGTGACTCACTTTCCATCTCTCTCTCTCTCTCTGAGTCTCTCTGCTGCGCGCTCTCAACTCAACCGGGCGCCCGAGCTCCTCGAGAGCCGTCAGCTACAAGCTCGGGCATTGATTTTATCCTACTACCCCAGCCACAGCGCCGCAGCGACACAGGAGGCTCCGAGTCCTGTGAAAACACGCGCTCGCTACTGCTGCTGCTGCCTCTTCTTCCTTCTCTTCATCCTCCTCCTCCTCCTCCTACTCTTCTGCTTCTACTTCAACTTCTTCTTACAGCTGGGATGTTGGCAACCCACGCGTACCACCTCGCCCCCAACGTTTAGAAACTTTTATTTCGATGTCTCTCTAGTTTTTTTTTATGCTACTTGGACTTGTATGCCTTTGCTTGATCTCGTTGTTATTAACGTTCACTTCTCCGTGGATGATTCCTATCGATCGATCTTTAACGAGATAGCTTCACCACAATATTGATCTGATGTTCTTTACGATGCCTATACCAATTATTTGGCATGCTATTTTTTATTGTGATGAAATAACTGTCTCCCATAATAATGCTATATTTTATACGTATTTATAAAATGTAATTTGACGAATATCGTATTATTACTAGTATGTAATATATGGGGCAAACTTTTTGGGTTCTCCGTGTTTCATTTTAAAGAGTAATTTCTAGTTATTGCTAATGTCTATTTGTTGTTGGATTTACGCGCTGCTGCCATACTCTGGCCTGCGATTTCATTGTTTTTCTAATAACCTTTTATTACCACACTTTAATAGCTTATATAAAAGCTCATGAATTAGCTCTAGGAGTATTTGTATCATGAAAGCTCTGGAATTATATAAACGTATGAAGATATTAATTGATTGGAATAGATTATAAAAGTAATAAATAGTATGAACTCCTGAATCAAAAAAGCTTTGCCATGATGTCCCATAAGAATACTTTTTTTATCTTAAAGGTTTAATAAAAGATATTCGATTAGCAATATGTTTATTTTAACAAAAATCGCACGGCAATTCAAAAAGAAAAAAATGACTTGCATCGAAGAACTCAAAATGCTATATCGTACATTTTTATCAGTAATAAGATGAGTAAAAAATGCAGACTACAAAAAGCAAATAATCGCGGTAAACAAGATTTCGAGAGAATCATGGCTCCAATTTCTAGCCCTCCCAGTATAGCTAAAAATCCAACTTTACACAACAACGCCTCCTTCATCATTCATTTTCGTTACAAGCCATACCTCTGCCTTCTTCTCCGGTCAGCTTTGTGCCTCAAGCTCTTCCTTTCTTGTCTGGCCTTTTCACGTTTAACGTCCGTTTCACTTTGGCCTAGGCCTTTTATAAAGCGAGTTCGGCCTGATTACAAAAGCAGCTCTATAGTGCATATGAAGTTTTCAACGGCGGAATAATACCGAATGCCTTCTCGTCTATCCTGTTTCTTTTTTTTCAGCTTATTTCCTCGCGCTTTGCCAATTTTCACGCTTTTATTGTTTGATCTATACCAGATTTTAATTTTAAATAAATACGAATAGAAGAGTTTTCTTAAGATACGTAGTATAATGTATACGAAATCGTGTACTTTAAAAACGATTTCTTATTTAAAAATAAATGAAAGTCTTGTAGGATTAATTTTTAAGGCGAATTAAAAAGTATTAACTTAAGTAAAGTGCACTATATTTCCAGGTTAGAGTATGCAACACTTTTATAATCATTTAGATATTGTATTTTAAAGAAATAATATGTTAAATACTGAATATTACTTTGTAGAACTTTTAATTCAATTAACTTATCTTCCTCTAAATCCAGTGATTTCAAGATCAGATGATTTTATGACACAAAAAGACTAAATAGTCTTGGCTAAAAGATATTTTGCGAATAGGTGATATTTAAGGAATGCCTCTTTTGCATACCATTCGGCTTGCACGTTATGCATAAGCATATCCTATAACGTTAGAATTCAGTGATATTCTGTTCTGTCAGTATAACCATATCTAAATATGAGTGCAAAGTGAGTAAACGAGGAAACACAATGCACAGCAGCAGTAATTTTCAGAACAGCCATATAACATGTTTATATATATATATTTAGGTCCCAATATCCGAACACGACCCATCAATCGTTAGAATTATTTTTGTCCTCCGTTGATTTAGAGAATTGCTTGGTCGTGGTTACGGTGGAATTCATAATTGTAATATCATTATTTTTTGTAGCACACGCGATAAATGCTAATTGGTAATCGAGTATTACTGAATAGAAAAATATTTGTTGTGTACGATAGCTTAAAATGCTATACGTCCGCTTTAAAAAATAATTTTCACTAAATATTATTGAACCGAAAGCGTGTACTTATGAGTATATGGATAGTCGATTTTCAAGAAGGGTGCATTTAACTCTCCGGCTATTTGGATTTCCACGAATCTCAAAAGAAACGATGAAAACAGTAACTGAGTTCATTTTTATCAAGTAAACAAAAAGAGCGGCATAGGCAAGCATAGAAGGAGTCGTTCGGTCGAAATTCGCAGCGCTGCACATCAGCGACGCAAAGAATTAACGATAAGCGATTCCACACACTGGCCCCCGTATATGCGGGGATCCGAGCGGCCGCAGCTGCTAGTCGCTCCTCCAACTCGTAAAGCTCGAGAGAGCACATATAATGCGGGGCATTCATCCGCGCGAGGCTCGGATACACGTATATATATATATATATATATAGCCTCGCTCTTGCCCACCTGCACTAACTTATCGCCGGATAAGGATCGGAGCCGATTATTGCTGCGCGGAGCTGCAAGCCGAGAAAAAGGGAGATGTGTGCTCCGAGAGAGATACACGTGCTCGTGCCTACTGCCTCGAGGTCGGAGCGGCTTTTTACGTCTGCTGCGTCGGTGTGCGTCTCTGTAGGGGTTTTTTCCTTTCTCTTGATCAATATTCTTCTCCGAGATACTTTACCTCATTGAGTTCTGTTTCAATTTTCTTGTTTAGTGCGATATACCTGTCAGATAAAAAAGTATTCTAGTTTTTTTACCTACTGTTATTACATTTGTAGGATTTGAGTAGGATGACATTTTTCCAAGAACGAAATAGATAAAATAGACTAAAAACACGTACGCAAGCATGTACTAATCCTCCTGCGTATTGCAATAAAATTTGTTGCAATAATTATGTTTTTAAATTGGTTTAAAATACGACTGCTATAGAGTATTGTTATATACAGTTCCTCAGCTTTCATTTATAAATGTACATTTATAAATGACATTATAAATGTACCTAAATAAATTAGATCAAAAGTTATCATGATAAAAAATGTGTGGACGAATTGACTCGACCTCCTGCCATATGATAACAGTTCTTGTTTGGACGAGTTAACTGCCACTTTATGCGCAAGGGATTATCGATTGTACAAATAATGTAATATTTTTTGTCAGCTATCGCTTTTAAAGGTTTCTTTGCTTTTCCTTCCGTAATATAAACTTCACCTAGGGTATTTTAGCATTTTGCATATATAATACCAAAAGTATATTGAATATACACGTTTGAATAATTAATAATAATAATAATAATAATAATAATAATAATAATAAATAATAACAATAAAAATAAATTCACTGCCCTAAATATTAATCAATTCATGTACTTCATACGAATATAATGCGAATGGATGTTTCCTTATTTTATCTTTAAAATAATGTATATTTAATTTATTGATCCTTCGCTATATGTTATGTTATTGAAATAAGCCGCGATACTGCCAAAGTATGTAAAATTAATCTACAAGCATACTTTGTCATTATTAAAGTACCTATACTGATGTTAAAAATATTTAAATACTAAATGATATTATATTAAAAAATATTATTTTCTCAGTTAAATTAACGACTCGGAGAAAAGTCGTATGGCATAGGAAAGTAAGTAAGCTGCAGGAGCAGCGGCGGCGGATCAAAGAAAACTTTTCAATACACTTAAAGTCGCGATGAAAATCCGACTGACGGTATCATTTCTTTCCTCGACGAATATATGTGTCCAGGGCGAAAACAAAACGCGAGGGAGGCGCCAGCTTTCGTTACTTTATCAAGCGCATTAACTTTTTGGCCAATGTATACGCGGCAAAAGTTGGACATTTTTCGGGGGGAAATTTATTATACGGAAGAAGTTTTTAATGAAATTGAAACTCTCGAAAGGCTCTTAATGAGTCGGCGCTCGAAAAATCTTTTCTTTTTTCCTGCCTCCCCGCAGCCAGCGAGGGATTACGCAAGCCTCGGCATTCATTTATTTTCGCCGCGTCTGCATATTCATGATATTCTTAAAAGCGTTGCTGCTGCTGCGGTGCTCGGTATTTTTAAATTTCAGACTTGCCAGGGAAAAATTGCAGTTCGCCTGTTCGCGCATGTACGGCTTTCTTTGGGAAATCGCGCGGTTTTGTTGATTGCTCGACGGAAATTTGTAATTCCGTAATGCGGTTCATTGAACCCCTGGAACCTTTATACATTGCAAACGCACCAATTGCAATAAATTATCAGTAGACTTTTCATTTGAATAAATAAAATCCACTATGATGATTTCGAGGTTGAGGGAACGAAGGGACAAGATAGTTTGGAATACATTGGAAACGCTGCTGACTTCGAATTCTCGAGCGCGAGTCCTTAAGCCTTTGAAGTTTATGATCTGTGTCATTGCACCAGCCTTAATTTATCCTTGATAAAGCTTAGATCGGCAGTTTGTAAGCGCTGCCCCTGCAGTTTATAAGCCGTACAGATATACCAATTCGATAGCTGAGAGACGTTTCGATCGCTGCTCAAGCTGAAAATAAACACGGCAGAAACAAATATTCTGCTTGATTACGTCTTTTCCTGGAATATTTATATACTCTTATTTCTCGAGACTTAAAAGTCCCTTGAATAATTAAAATCGTACATACAACGCTGCTGCTGCTTCAGCAGCTCATAAACTTGTAACACCAATTTGCGGCCGTAAAAAGCATCGCGTTTCAAAACGGAGGCTTGCCGCAGCGCTACAAAAACAAACGAAAAGTTTAATTTTACCACTGGTATTCGCAAGCGCGACCCATCCAATTTCAGCCATATTAGCTCAAATAATTGCGTTAACAAAACTCTCTCGCCAGTAGTTGGAGTCGCGCAAGTGTCAGACAACAGTGTCGCGTATATACATGCGTCTTGGCGCCTCTGCGCGTGCAAGCACACTCTCTCTTGCGAGTTCAATGCCACAGGCGTAAGTGGATTACCGCATGGATTATCGAATCACGCGGGCGAGGTGCAGCTGCGCGTCGTTGCGGGGGAGCAAATTGTTACGGGCTGATGGAAAAATATGACCTGCGATGCATTCCTATGTATACACACACACACACATATATATATATATATATATACTTATAGCTATTTTTTCTGGCATACCCGAAAATTTTTATCATCTCGATGTTTCCGTGTTATTTCGTGTTAAATAACCTTGAAATAATGTACAAAATATAGAAAAATAATACAAAAATTGATTATATGTATATAATTAAATGCTTTAAGAATGTTTTAAATGTTAAAATCTATATTATAGTTAATTTTTTTTATATCGAAATAAATTGTTTTCAAATTTCATCGGAGCAACGGAGTTCATTATTTTTATTTTGTTCAGCTGTTGAATTCGTATATTTATATCGTATGCATCCAGAGCCCTTGAGAAGCTTTTTCTCCTCTCTCATATTGTATTTAAATCTGCAATATCTCAGTAAATCTTTTACTTTTTTTCTCATAAAGTTGAATATCCAATGTGATTTTATACGTTGCAGAACAAAAGATTTGCAATAAAGTATATACCAGGAACGTGTCCTATTTGATCAAATATTTAATAAGTATGTCACGTATAAATATATATGTACCTCTGCGCTTCGAATTCGAATTAAATTGAGAGATATCGAGTTATTTTTTAGGGGATTTTAATTAAAAGTATATATAAGTAAATATTAATGAAATTTTTAACAACAAAAGTGTCCGATTACTTTTTCTTCCTACAATTTTCCAAACAATTTATGTAATTGTGTCATCGCTGACACCTCATTTATACTTAAAGTACTTCCAGCGTACATAAATTTTCCAATTACAATCACGTCATATGCAGTTAATACACATATCAACTTATGAATTACGTTAGACCAAGTACATCATTGGTGAGATACAAAGTTTATGGTTTTGACGGGAAATTTATACATTTATACATTTCATAAAATTTAATTTTGACTTGATAATTGATGGAAAAGTGATTCTTGCATACCAAATGATTAACTCTTTATTTGATGACCAACGTTTCAAACGTTTTTATTACTGTACTACGTCCCTCATCAGGACCTAAAAGTACTAATTTGATGTATTCTCATAACTATACTTATTATTAGTATATTATATTGTATTTTTTTGTTATCTATGACTCATTTATGTAAGGAATAAAGAACCGATCTGAGCGTCCTCCCTGTCTCTGGCTATAATCAGCTGAAAAATCAACGAAAACAATGGTAAACTAATGGTCCCCATAGGCACACTAATCCGTGGGAGGGAGATAACGAGATTTTGGGGGTATAGCGAATACCGACAAAGAAAGGAGGGCAAAAAAAAGAAGAGAGGGCAAAAAGGGAAAAATAAACATAAAGCGCGGTAAGAGCTGGAGGCTTTCAATGGCTTTTACGGCGGCGCGGTCTTTCTAAATAGAGGCACCGCGCCACGCGAATATAACGAGACAGTAGGCCGCTCTGGCCGGTCGAGCGCTACTCGGCCCATTAAATGCCTGAAATTAGTCGCTTAATTACCCGGCCGACCCGGTTAATCCTGCTCCCCCTCGGCCCCCGTTATACTTCTTTTGCCTCTCGGGTACACGCAGCTCCTGTGGCGGCCGCAGCGCCTCTCGCGCCCCTCGCCAGCAGTCCGCGATTCGCTGCGATCAAGGAGCCAGCCGATTGAAATTCCGACTTATCGCTATGCGTTGATCGAAGATTGATGCAGCGCGGTTAGTGTCGATACTCCAGATCGGCTAAGCATCCGAATCCGGTATAAATTACTGCGTGATATTGGCTCAGGAACTGGATGCAGGGCTCCCATTGTTACGCTTAGGCTATATCTGGAAATTAGTTTAATGGTGTTAGAATAGGTTTTAAAAATTAATGATATTCATAAACATTGGTTGAAATATTATACTCTCTTTAGCTTGTCATAAACGTCAGTATATCAAACAATTTAAAAATATATAACGGATCAAAATTATGAAAGTCATTCTTCTTTGCATAGTGATATCTCACGAATTTTTCGCTGAAGTATGACCGTCCAATTTATTCAAACATATAGGAATAAAATATCAGAAATAAACTTATCGCGAAAATGACATAACTTATATCGTTGTTCTCATAGTATCATGACTATAAGTAAAAAAACTTTGTGCCGGATTGTATTATACATCTTATGTTTTAGTAATGCAAATTTTATACAACCAAAAAATTAGCTATGATGAATTCTTTGAACCTCATGATAAGACAATCAAGATAAGGTTATTCCAAGCCGTAGTAAAAAATTTCTTGTACACTTTAATCTGGCATTAATTATGAGTTTGCATTTTAAGCAGTGTACTTAGGTAAGAGCGAAAAAGATGGTGGACTCTACGTTTTACCCTCTGTTAATTATTATCCTAACTTTGTAATAATTACAATTTCCAAGTTGTTCGGTAATTAAGATTTCCAATTAAGTAATATTGAGCTACTTTTATGCGAGACTATAAAAAAAGAGCGCAGTGTTATTATAATTTTTTCAAACTTTGCCTTAATCATATGAAATAACGGTACTAGTATAGAGTTCAAGCGTATAAATTATAATAACATTTGTAAACTTTAATAGATAATATGGACAGAATTATTTATCTATGTGGTTCAAGTGCTTTCTTTGTATGTATGATGTAAATATTTTTTTCATCTGAGATAAAAACCTTTCTTGCAAAAGCTACCACAAACTATTTGAACTTGTGTCCCTAACTTACGAGTATAACGTTGACAGGCGAACAAAATTAAAAAAAGGTAAAAAAATCTCTTTAATCAGTGATTTTTCACGAACTCATACAGCAACGATAACACAGTTATGATCGTGTCGCATTGGCCCTAATTCATAGCGACCATTTGTACTCGGAAAAGTGAGACTTTTGAACAAACAACCTGTTACATCGGTCGTAAACTCGGCGACGACTTATCAAGTGTATCCGCGGCGCAGGCTTTCAAAAGTTCTGCGACACGGAAAATTCATTGGAGGCCGACTTGTTTTCCACGAATTTTCCACGCATCATCGATCTCAACCTCCAAGTGCTGATTAAGTAGTCAGTTTAATTTCTTTCAGGCAGGCGAAACTTGCGGTCCTCGCTCCATATAGCTACGGCTTTTCCGAGAGGCCGCAGCTTCCCATAATTCGCCCACACGAGGTTGAAGGAGCTGATTTTCTGGAATTTTCCGCGGGGAAAAGGCGCAACTTTATCACAACATCCGCCTTGGAATATCTTGTTCGCTCTGATAATATTATGATTATTCCTGATGGTGCTGTTTGCTGCTCGATGTTGTTTTGGAAAAGCATAGCCCACGAGTGCACTCGTACACGTTCTATTAAATTGAGTGTCGGGCGTTTCTTTGCAAATATATGCAAAACGAAAATATGCAGATATTCAGCTCGGCTAAATCCGTATAGTTATAGTTATAATGCAATATGCAAAAATGCTTAAGGTCTCAATGTTTTTATAACTCCGAAATGATTTCAAGCAGTGGAAAAATTCATGGAGCCCAATATATTAAATTATTCTTAAATTATTCTTAAAATTGCAGCAACAGAATTAATATTTCCATCGTCTTATATAGGAGCTGCCTATATACATCGGCAGTTATCATCTCATGAAATCTCGTCAAATGCACAACCTCGCTTACCTACGCTGATTTGACCCTCCTTGTCTTCTTTTTTGCTTCGCGGCCGCTCCCAGAAATGAATATTTCTATCGTAAGCCAATTCCCTTAATAACCTCATTTCCAGATATTCAAGAAAACGCTGTAACAGAGGCCCAGTCGGGGGAGGGGTGGGTTATGGTCGGTACATATATTTTAGTCGCTGCGTAAGCGTAGCTCAGGTGGTGGGAAAATAGGAAAGAAGCGATTCTTCCGGAGGCGCATAACCTGCCGCGCTGCTCTAATTGCGAAAGCGGAATCGCTAAACGCGCAGGGCAAAACATATACGCGTCGCTCGCTCAGCTGTCGCGCGGAAAAAGGCAAGAGTAACAGAAAGAGAGAGAGAGAGAGAGAGAGAGAGGGAGAAAAGTTTCTCCCTGTACTTGACTCGAGCTCGCTACCTCTTCTTTTTTATCCTCTCGTTCCCGCTTTCGCGCAGCCCGAGAGAATCCATTAATTGTGAACTACTCGGCTTGAGTAGGCGACTCAGCCCTTTAAACGCGAATTTCATGCATTTCCTTAGTGCGCGCGCGCGTGTGCGCTTCCTCCAACGCCACTACTCCATGGAGCATTCCGTTTCTCGCGCAAAAAGTGCCTATCCAGAATCCCAGAATAGCTTGTTCGCGCAAAGTTCAGAAAATTTCCTATTGTGCTATATAAGAAAGATTCGGTTCGAATATCAGCAGGCGTGACTTGCTGAATGTCATGGAATACTTTTTAAATTCGACAAAGCGATATCAAAATATCTTCTTCGTGTATAACAACTTTGTACAGTCATAAGTATTTATGTTATTTGTATATACCTATAAGTAAATAACTCAACTAGTTCCCACAATTAGTTCCGCCCAACACTGGAGCAAAAACATTCGAAGCTTAAAGGAGAGTCCGCGCAGCGGTCCATGCGAAGGATTTCACGCGGAATAACCCATGGACGGGAGGAGAGACAAACAGCGAGAGTAGATGCGCCGGGATGAGGGCGCGGGAGAAGACGAAGGTCGCGCGGGGATAGAGGAGTTTACGCGTGCCAGAGAACCCTCGTCAATTCCCCCAGGGTCATGAAAATTCAATATCCGCTGAAATCCTGTGTATACCGATGCGCGGCGTATTCTTTTTCTACCTCTTACTCCCCATTCTTCTTTCACGCGCAGTGCTTCTTTATCCTCCTCGTCTTCTTTGGTTGCACTTTTTTTCGGCGACGACGTGCAGTTTGATTAGAAGAACCGATGCTCGTCGGTGCTTTTTATGTTTTAAGCGCCTCGTATCGATGATTTTGTGGCTGCGAGAGACGAGAATGCGACCAAGTTTTACGCGTTTTCGCGTCAAACGGCGCTTTGCTGTTGTTGGACAACTTGTGGATGATATGAGGAGTGAATATTACGGTACGCGGTTAACTGAGACAAATTTAATTTAAAACTGGATAATGCTGATTTTTATTTGGTTGGAACAAGAAAGTTAACGATTGTACAGATTTTTTATTAAACAATTATAGTAATTGTGTGCCAATAAAAGCAAAATGATAGATTATTTCTCAAAGTACTGAAACATAGTCTTCATAAATTCAACTCCCTATAAGCACTTCCATGGTAGAAAATTAATCAGGTTTCTACTCAGCCCTTATAGCCAGTTTTTTTTTTTTTTTTTTTTTCAAGACTAGCTTGTTTCTATTGGTACTCGTTAGAAACCCCGCTTACCGATAATAACATATCGGGAAAAAGTAGACGAAAACCCTGCTAACGTAAAAAAGGTGATGGATTTAAATTTCGTAAATCAAAAACGTTGTATATATATATATTATTTTCTTTATGAAGCATATTAAAAAAAGGGTTGTCGATGATGATGTCTGCGTAGTGCGCGCTCCGTTGCTTCTCGTGAAATTCGGTCGTACTCGATGTCTACATGTATTGGGTCTCTTTTGGCATCGTTGAACTACACCTTGGCATCGATTACGCACTACTTAGACATCATCATCGGCGACCCTATACAGCTAGACATAGAACGAATGGGTTGATTTTCTACCAGAGCTTTATCATCTTTTATCAATTAAAATAATCTTTTTTTTTTTTTAAACAACTATATTTTCACTATTTTCGATGCAAAAAATTCTTTCCTGCTTGGCAACGCGCCGACAAGTTTCAGAAAATATTCTGTCGACCTAAAAAATGGTTCTAGAGCGTTATCGCGTTCGCAAATGCAGGAAGGATGAAAAGCAAATGCCAAGTAAAAAAGAAATCGTCAAACTGTGATCAAACGCTTTCCATTATAGAAAATTTGGCCTAGTTCAAATAATATAGGCTGATTTACTAGCGGCCATCCGCAGCTATTCCCTCCTGCGATTATACATCCGCTAGATTTATTTAGTCGTGAGAGGCTCGTAAATGCCAGATTTATCGCTCGCTCGCGAACGCCACAGGGAGGAGTCCGCACTCGATGTTCTCCATTATGTTTGCGCGAGCTCGTATTCCTAAAGCATGCGTCTGCATGCGCGAGCGGATTTGCGCGCCTGGTGCGCTACCGATTTTTCATTGTCTCGCCACAGCGAGCCTATTTTCAGTTGACTCAATGTTTAACTCGATTCTGCAGAACATTACTTCTTGTTCTTGTGAGCGATATGTAATATAAATATTTCTCGGTTTGATAAATTTCGTTGATTCGATGAACTTTCTTCAATCTATCAAAGCGCTGTCAAGTTTTATTATATCTCTATAGTCGATGATACCAATATTGGCTAAATTCATATTTAATTAAATATAGAATCTGTTTAAATGAACACAGAACTTCGCCGAAATAGGTGAATTCTGATGATTTCATTGATCTGAAAAACAGCCTCTCATAAAATAGGTATTTATATGTTAACTTATACGTAACAAGAATGCGATTCTTTTGTTTTTAGCCAGGCTTTTCTAATGCCTTTATAGTTTGGAATTATTGCCGTATAAGATACTCAACTAATGACACCAATCCGGTTACTGACATTTGGATTCATTTAACCAATAATTCTTTATGAAATAATATCTTGTTCAGTTCTAAAATAACGTAATTAGAGCTCAGTTAGTTGAGATGTCAGTAATAAATCCCACAATCTGTACGTGCTTTTTAAATGGGGTTAAGCTTAGGTGTCAGGTCTGGATGTCAGTAATACGGTTGCCAAACCATTTATTTTATTTTGATTATACTTATGCATGAAAATTAATAAATTATGACATATGTATTTTTTCTTTTAAAACTAAATACGTTAAGCAATGTCTTAAAGCAATATATAAAAACTGTGCTTTCTGTCGAAATGTAATAATAGGGGCCTATGGTGGCTCAGTCGGCCGAGCGATGGACGTGTTACATAACCGAAGGTCCCGGGTTCGAGCCCAAGTCCCGGTTCTCTGTAAAATATTACATGTGCTTTGATTATTAATACGCCGTAGACATACTACGTCGCTCATTAGCACCGAGTGGGAGTATAAATAGAGTGACGTTAAATAATATAAAAAGAACAATGTAGTAGTAGTATTATAATAATTGCAAAAGGCTCGTAAGTGTCATTAGTTGGATATCTTACCCTATATACTAACTTTTGCGGGACTTTAGCAGACTTCTTTTATACATTAACATGTGCACAACTTTTTACGTTAAAACTTTCAATGCACTCGTGAGAATGTAAATTATCAAGATTATGATTTTCTGAACTATCGAGTAATAAAATAATCAAATTGGGAAGTAAAGAGTTTTTATTCTATGCGTGAGAAATAAAGCAACAATAAAGCAGAAGGAAATAGGTGTTGCGCTCTTTGACTAGATTGCAGGTGATGAGGCGACTTTTTAAGATTGAACGTTAATAATTTAGCTTTCAATACTTACACGTAGTCGGCGTTTAGAAATACAATATCGAAAGTATGAAATCACTTGAGTAATGGTTTCAAAACTTATGCAGAAATAGTTTTTCGACTAAAATTCAAAGAATACTAGTTAGTCTATTGGAATATACGTTTGTGAACGATAGCTTAGCAGATTTAAATCCATCCTTGCAAACCAAATAAAATACTTTTTTTTTAATGAGTGGGCGACGTTTTGTACATTTGTTATTGTGCGTCCCTCAACAGATCTGCATAATACGAGTGTACATACAATTTTTTAATTCCATGCACATAATATTATATTTTGTAAGCTTATACTTGATTATTTTAAAAACCACTTCAAATTTATTGCCAGTTTACTAAACTAATATATTTAGGGTAAATTTTTAAAAAAAGATGTAAACTTTTCAAATAATCGAATATATATTATTAGTTTATGTTTATGTATACATGTTAACAATAAAAGATTTGCACATTTGTGCCTCACAGGCCATATGAGGGGCGTAAGTATACAATACACTAAATAGAAAGTATGCTTTATTTGGTTTGATTTTAATCTAAAGGATATTTACATTTATGTAAATTTATAATTTAGGTATAAGAAACTTTTGATATCGTTCTCGCCTGGCTTTAGCGTTAAATAGTTAAAACGAGCTTGTAAATTTTCAAGTATAAATAGGCACGCGCGTGCTTAAGCTTTAACATTATAGCTTCAACTATGTACATCCACAAGCAGCTTTTCAGTCTTGACTTTTAACGCTTTCGTGCTAATTGCATTTTAATTTATTATAAACGGGGGACGCCTAAAATTTAAATGCTGCGCTTAAAATTCATCCATATACTATAAAAATGCACTGTAGACTCTACTTATAATCCCAACTCTGTGCGTAATCGTACCTCGTGTACAAGAGCACAATTTCTGCATAATTATTTGCAGTTGAAAAAGTTCGCAAAAAAGTCTTTTGTCACTGATATCCTTTGCATAAAAACACGTGCATCTATATATGCACTTTTCTCATCTTCTAAATAAACTTTTACTTCGGAAAAAAAATATTTATTTATACAAAACCCCGATAACCCAAGTTTTCAAAGTTGAAATAAGACTGAAAGGGGTTCAAAAGTCAAGAAAAAAACGCAATTGTCACTTTTTCATCAGCTATGAATGTCATTTTGCCAACTTTTTCACTCAACAGGCCCGAGCAACGCAGCGATTCCCTCTTGGCTCTTCAAAGTCCAATAATCCACACAGCGTGGTGGCTCTATAAAAAGGCCGAGCGCGCAGAGCTCTGAGAAAGCGGAGAGCAACAGTTGATTAAAAGTAATAGGTATAAGCTGGTCGCGGCGAGTCGGGCGTCTATAGTCGTAAACGGGGGTTCCGATCTCGGGCTCGCGCAGCGAGGCGCGGGCGGCCTTTGGTCAACAGGTTTCGGCGCGTGAGAGGCATATCCGCGTGTTGATAACTGCGGCTAATGAGGGGCCGAGTCGCGGAGCGCGCCGATTCCCGATGACGAATAACGCGGACTTTACGGGCCAATTTGGTAGGCAATTTTGCCCCTCGCGGCTGCGGCATAATTTACGAGCCTCGAGCGCCGCCGCCGCCGCCGCCGACGCCGCTATATACACCGAATCCGCCTTTTTACGAGCCACTTGGTCGCGCTTTGCACGCGCAAACTTCATGCCAGATCGTTATTTTCTTATGTCAAAATTTCCGTGGCTAGCTCGGGCTATTAATTCCCTGTATCCCGCAAATCGCTTCTTGCAGCTGCAGCAGCCGCCCGCAGCAAGGTGTAACGAGCGAGTGTGTGCCTCGCTTCTCATGCGAGCGTTACCGTTTAATTCTATGGAAAATTAAGCATCTTTCATACGTTGCGCTTTGCGCGAGTGAAATCTAATGTGCAGTCAACGATTCGTGCGGGATATACGTCAGTGGCTGGCGTGATTAATTATAATAATCGTTATTATTTCGCCATGTGAAAAGTAAGTTTTCCTTTTCTATCGAACAGACAAGTTTTATATTCCTTTTTAATAAGGACTGCATCGCCGAATTTCTTAAAAATACTTATTTAAAACAGTGCTTCTGAATGTAAGGTCGGGATTTGAATTTCTGTTCTTTAAAAAAGTATATTTTTTTAGTAATACTGCGTCATGCATTATTAAAAAAAAATAACGCAATTAAAAAGCTGGGCTGAAAACAAAAACTGACACAATGCGATATTCTCGCTTCGCAATCGTTGGCGAAGGTCGCGCGAGAACTCTTGACTGCAGCCTCCCTTGACGGAAAGCTTCGCGGCGGGCGCGAGAATCACGGACACATCGCGTCGGCGATAACCGTGATCTGAGTCAGCGTTAAAGCCAACCTCTTGCGAGAGGTGTTAATTAACCGGGCTACAAAGCAGACCTGATTTCGTAGCTAATTTTCGGAAGGCTGCAGCGGCGGCCCCGTTTTTCTCCACGCGCTCTATATGGATCCAGCGCTGCGACTTACAAAGTGCCACCTGTACGATGCTCGGATGACCGTCAACAGGGGCCGCAAACATATTTTGCTGACCTATTTAGGTTATTTTCCAAAACCAGACCGCGGCTCGAGCTACGATTTTTTCGACCTTAAGAAAGGGTCTACTAATAGGTGGAAGAAATCTACATAGATGAAGTTGTTTGAGATGCGAGGAAAAAAAGATTAAAAATAGACTCACTTTTTCAGAATAGTAGGCAGCTGTAATGAATATAATAGTGCTTTACACATGAATACGCATTAATAATTTCAAAAGTTTAAGTACCTATAGTTATAAAGTCCGAGCGATAATGATTTCTACTTAAAATTGTACAATCTAAACATATTTTACCTTTTTATGTTTCAGGTATGTCTAATCGATTGTGACTGTCTAATAGCACTGCAAAATCGTAAGTACACAACCCCTGAGGTATTGATAATTTGATTAAAGCTTATCGACTCTATATTCGAAAGATATCAGAACAGTATTATAGAGTAAAACTACCAGATAGAGAGAGAGAGAGAGAGAGAGAGAGAGAGCAAAAAAATTTGGTTTTCTCGTTCCACGTCGAGCCGATCTTCCTGCAGATATGCCATCGAACTCCGAGTTGCAATTCCATATTGGAAGCACCAAATCAGTTGGCATATAAGTATAGGCTAGTGGAAAAAAGGGCAGAAGCTATAGGTAGTCCGTTTAAAAATATACCCGCACAGCGTTCCGCGCGTTAAGCAGGAAGAAGAAATAATGCTCGAAGGTCAGGTGTCCTCATCTCGGCAGCTAGCCGCACGCGAACCGCTTGCCGTCGCCTCGCAGCCCGAGCCTCAGCCACCCTTCGAGCTGCGCGGCCAAAGAGAAGAAAACAAAGGCCGACTCGCTCTCTCTCTCTCTCTCTCTCTCTCTCTCTCTCTCTCTCTCTCTCTCTGACGCCGCACACTCCTTCTATCGATCCTCGCCGCCGCGATATTTTTAAACACGCGGCGCGCGACCGTAGAGGCCAACTCACGTGGCTAGACTACGCGCTTTTAGCGTTTATAGCTATATACTCTCGATCTCCCACTATTTGCATATATGCCTGTGTTTAGAGGATCGTCGCTCGCGAGACGCAGGATTTGCGCGTTTCAAGGTCGAAATAGTAAAGGCGGAATACTGCAGACGCCGTCGCTCCCATTGTCTCTCCTCTACATCGCAAACTTTCGATATGATTATATGATTATGCATACATATTACTTTAATCGATAAAGTCCATTCAGTGCTTCACTTTATAAATCGCATTTTTATTCTATCGACTCTTCTTTCCTGTCGATATTATTCAAAGATGTATAGACTCGTAACAAATTTACAGGATGATGATATATAGCTGGTGAATATAGATCAAAATGTCATAATACGGACATCAAATACATTGTGTACAGGTCAAATATACATGTGAATAGCGCAGGTTCTATTTTGATTAATGCATTAAACATTATTTAGTGGGTATTGGAGAAAAGATATTAATACCGGTGTAGGAGGGGTAATAAATTTTATCGTTCAGCTAATACGATTTGAGATTATTGCTATTCGTCGAGAAATAAAGAATATTTCCCGAAATAATCAGCACTCGGAGCCCCAGGGAAACCGAGATATATCCAATGGTAGAGTTTGACAATGTTATACGCGAGTAGAATATTATCTATGGACCGCATTTAAGATAGTAGATAAGCTCCGAGTATAGTCAAACAACACGAATATATAGATACACAGCAATAGTGTTAATTTTCATACGTAGAATGGAACATCTCAGCACCCCTGGGGCTATCTAACGACTTGATTAATATCAGCAGTGAAAATGTAGATCGAAAGAGTAAATATTTGACCGATTCGAGATAAGTTTTCAGTACCGAAGACAGTGAGATCGAAAGGGCTGCAAGAGTGAAAGAGAGGCGACGTCACCGAGTATAAAAGGAAGAAAGAGAACGAGAGCTGGCGAGAGGGACGAGCGGCTCGAGTACTTGGTGAGCAAGTGGTAATTTACACTCTGGTCAGGCTTGAGTGCGCGCCGATTGTCTATACTTGGGGATCGACGACGGCCAAGAGCTACGAGGCTCATTCTCCCTCTACTTGCGATTGTCAGGCTGCTGCGCAGCAGCAACAAGGAGAAAGACAGCCCGAGAGAGAGAGAGAGAGAGAGAGAGAGAGAGAGAGAGAGAGAGAGAGAGGCTGGCGAGTTTCGAAACTGAGAGATTCTCCTCTAGAGTGGCTATTCTCTCCGAGCTATACCGGGTGTATGCTGCTGGTGGTGGCCATATCCCTCGCACTTGCTGTCGTCCATGGATCATTCGCTCCTATCGACCGATATCATCATGTATAGTAGAAAACGAACTTGCGATATTTTCTCGAATAGGGAGAATTCTTCTTTGCGCTGCGGAAGAAGGAAATTTCTCAGAGGGGATATAATATACCCGTGATCCACAGCTAATTTTTTTCAACTCAAACAGTCACGACCGCCGCGCACCTCTACATACAGAAATGAAAACGACGAATCCAGGATAAAGATAAAACTATACAAGTCCAAAGTCGTGCTAATGTCATAATTAAGTCTTGAAGCTGAAAAGGAAGCCGCGAAAGGGCGCGAAAGAAAGTGGAGCCAGCGGGAATCGCGTCTGAGCTCGAGCCGAGCGAGTGCTTCCGAATGCAAACTCGTTCGCGACGGAGATCTCTCTTCCTTGGAGGATATATATATATATATATATGTGACGTTTGGAAACCTCATTGAGGAGCGAGACGCCGCAGAAAAAATTAGAGTGCCCAGAAAACAGCCGCGACCGAACGTCTAATGTACAGTCGACGTCTGGGATTCGTTAATTGACATCGCAAAGTTTGTCTTGTGAGCGCGGCATTTATGCCTATATTGAATAGCTGCAGTAGGTGAGGTTTCTTTGCCGTTACTTTGCCGATGGAAAGTAAAGTTTCATTCAATGCCGTTCTTGGCTCGTGTCTTTGATTACACATAAGATGACTACGGCTCCTTGTACGCAAATCCTTTTTTCACCGAGTGTTCCACATCAAACAAAATTTCTACTTCACTAAGTCGTGGTCAAAATTTGATGGCACTTCTGAAATTAAATTCGTTCATCCGGTACTTACAATAATCTACTTCTAGAAACTCAATAAATATAAAAACAGGAAAGTAGCAGCAATGACGGTCCAAACGAAACGAATCTTCAAAATACCCAAGTCACCTTTTAAAGAATGGTCTATTAGTTAGCTTTGAACGTAGGTATATTATAAGTGAAATAGATTATAGCGCACAATTTGTAATGATAAATATTTGAATTTATGGCTCAAGCCGGGAGTGCTGCGATGTTATTCATTCTGAAGGAGAGAGCTGGAGGATCGGTATATAAGAGTAATCGATTTCTAGCAATGGCATCGGTCGATAGGAGCGAATGATCCATGGACGACAGCAAGTGCGAGGGATATGGCCACCACCAGCAGCATACACCCGGTATAGCTCGGAGAGAATAGCCACTCTAGAGGAGAATCTCTCAGTTTCGAAACTCGCCAGCCTCTCTCTCTCTCTCTCTCTCTCTCTCTCTCTCTCTCGGGCTGTCTTTCTCCTCGTTGCTGCTGCGCAGCAGCCTGACAATCGCAAGTAGAGGGAGAACGAGCCTCGTAGCTCTTGGCCGTCATCGATCCCCGAGTATGGACAATCGGCGCGCACTCAAGCCTGACCAGAGTGTAAATTACCACTTGCTCACCAAGTACTCGAGCCGCTCGTCCCTCTCGCCAGCTCTCGTTCTCTTTCTTCCTTTTATACTCGGTGACGTCGCCTCTCTTTCACTCTTGCAGCTCTTTCGATCTCACTGTCTTCCCGTATGGCCCCCCTCTCTCTCCTTCGCCGCGTGTGACTCGTTAGTTTTCGACAGCTCCCAAGTAACCTATCAAAGGGGCTTTTTCAGGAATCTTTTCTCTGACGCCGCATTTTTACAAAAGAATGCGGAAAATTTAGAAATAATCGGGATTTTTAATGGTATATTGTGTGGATCATTATTTTTCAACAATAAACACACACATGCTAATTGGAAGTTTATACATAGAAAATGTAAACGCTGATATACTTTGATTTCATGCTTATTCTGGTCATTTCGATTGATTAAATTATCAAAATGTCATATAATAAATACTTCCTTTAGTGTTGGCTTATTCAGTAATATAAATTTTTAAAATTTCTTATTTTTGCTCAGTTGGTGACGAGGAAAAATGTCTGGGGGATTAATTTAGGGAAAATTTGGACCCACGGCAATTTGAATAAAACACACGTTTAGTTACTTCGGCTGTGTGAGTAGTATAATTCTATGTTCAGTATTTTTATAAAATAGAATAATTATAACAAATTAAACGAAATTTGTACTGCTTATATACCTGAATACTAATTAAATATACGCATTGGTGCGTCAACGAAAATGGTTGATAATTTCTCATCTTAATGTCTTGTATTTTAATATAAGCGATATAGCGTTCTATAAATTCTAATTTTTTAATAATGCTCTCTTCATTTCGGCCGCAGTGTTGACTGAAACAACTCAAATAAATATATGTTTTGACATTTACACGTTTGAATTGATTTGACTTTATAATTTTTACTAAAAAATATGCAACTTGCACACTTGGCTGTCTCTTTGGAATGAAATTTTGATGAAAAAAAAAACAAAATTAGAAAATATCTAACCAAAAACTTTTCCAGCAGAGAGTGCAAAATAAAAGCACGAGCCGAGAATATTTTCGTATGACATATAGACATATATAGTTTCGAGGTACATATAGAAAAGCCAGCAGATGGCTGCCACCCACGTCTTCAAGTTTCCGCAAGAATTTTAAACTGTCGATTGGGCGCACTCGGTCGGTAAAGCAGGTCGGTCGGTAAAAGAAACTCGACAACTTTGGCGAGCGCAAGTTGGGGTTGTACGTGACAAAGGCTTTGGGGGCGAGAGGATGAGAGAAAAAGAGAAAAAGAGAGAAAGAAAGGAAGGGATGAAGGGTTCGACAGAGCGAGGGAGCGAGGAGTGCATGTATCAATGATTGGACTATCCGCACATATATAGGTGCGTCGTCGGTGGGTGGGCGGAGCGCGCGAGCGCCGCGGCGACAGCTGCTGTCGCTCTTTCTGCCGCATTGTGAGGCGCTCGGCCGTGCCGAGCGAGACAAGGCGTACCCGGACTAAACGAAAATTCCGCCCAGTCGAGCTTGAACGAACGATATGCCGTGCAACGCGGCGGCGCCCCCGAGGACTGAGGGGCCGCTGGAAATGAGCCTCCTTTATATTCTTTTGCTCTTTTCAATGGACAAATGCTGCTGGACACCTTCTTTTCCTATATATATATATATATATATATAGGATGGATGAAATGAAAAATCAAAGTATATATATATATATACTTTTCGATATATGCGCGATTTGTTAGAGGAGTTTTTCGGCTTCGATAAGAGTAGAAAGATTTTTCAGAAATTGCGCAGTTCGTCACTGACGATTAGGTTCAATTTGCCAGTTCCTTTCACCGTTTCATCGACATTTATGGCCGTGTAATGAGGCACTAATGTTGGAGGGGGGTGGAACTAATTGCAATTGAATTTTATATCACATGGTATTATATGACAGATTATGAATGAAAATGGTTCAGCAGCTGTACGGGCATTTAAAGCTCAAAATTATAAGTATTAAAGTTGAATTGGAAATTATTTCTGATAATTAATAATACGAAAATAGAACGATTGCAATTATTATTAGTAAAATGAGAGTAATTATATATAATAAGAAATAAAAATTTAAAGACTATTTTATAGTTATTTCTAAGGTTGAGTAGCGATTATAAACAAGGGTATTCGGTAAAAAGCAATGATGAAACGTCGTCAGAGGCATCCTTTAATGAAGTAGCGGATAACAGGCGATTACCACCTATACACTGCAATAAATATAGCTTCTCGAAAAAAAATGCAATATCATGCCCATCCTCGCTCGTTTACAGCTTATACACGCCCGGTCGAGCGTAATTTCTACAAAACTATATATATTGCGGATCACTCGATATCTATAGTTGAAGAGCAAATAATTTTTAATGAAAATTCTTAAACCTATATTGCATTTAACCAATAACATAGTTTCCAAAGAATTATCGTGCAAATGAAAAATCAAAGTTTTTAATTTATGTATCGATCTCTCGTCGACATAAATCAAATTATTCGCTTCGTTAAGCGTTGGAAAGTTTTCGACAACTCGCAAGAAATTCCCCGGTATAATTACCGAGGTTCGAAGAAAACCCTATATAGTCTGAAAAAGGTCGAATTTTTGCGGTCAATTAGGCTTAAAACCCCGCGGGTCGAAATCGATATCGCACGGGACGATCGTCTGACCTCGCAAGGAAGAAAAAGCAGGAGCAGCAGCAGCAGTAGTAGCAGCGTCGGCAGTGGCGTCCTTTGCGGAGTTTGCATTAGTATCTCAGGCCTAGCGACGCATAAAGCCACAAATATGGATCCCTTGCCGTCGTCCTGGTTGTAAATTAGTCGCTCGCTCGAGCGAGACCTCGCGGCGAATCGAATTTTCCCTCCGGTTCTGCTTCTCACTGCGCCTCTCTCTCTCTCTCTCTCTCTCCCTCTCTTACTCGCTACTGCCAGCTAGTTTACCGTACGAAATTATTAATTCTGGAATGCGGAATCGTCTTACCGAGCTTTTTCATTAAACGCGTCTCTGAGTTTTCCTCTAGTTCCACGAATCGCTTAAGCTTGAAATTAAAAAAAATGTACAGGTGTGTTTTTCAACGTTTTTCATTTCCCCTATTTTTCCTACTCTGTTTACTAATTCAGAACCCTGTGGTATAGGATTCTAAATTCTAATATAAATTTAACGCTTCATCGGAAGAAGGAGCTTAGTTAGGTATTCAGAAGCCTGTATCTACCGAATGATGTATAAGCCATAATTGTCATATTAAAATATTAGGATCAATAGTACAAGCAGCGATTCCAATAGAATAATTGTATAAAAAGCTTTTGAAACCTAATACTAGGTAGATATACAGAATAATATAATGCTGCATATATTTTCAGTTGCAGAACTTGAATTTACAATCGGAATAATTTAATACAGTCTGAGACCCTTTAAATAATCCGCGTTCCCGGCCATGACTCGCAAATGTTCTCTCTGCTATTTCTGATTCCAAAAGTGTGAAAAATCGCTCGCGGTTTTCAGCGAATGTAGTTAGTAAGTGGCTCAGGCACGTTACCTTCATTGAGTGCGTTTTGCTCGACCGAGCACAGTCGACATTAAGGAGGTGTCGAAGTCATACCATTACCACTAGACTATTTTATGGACCGGATCCTGAATAATAATCAGATACAACTAAATAAATTTATAAAATTATGCAAATATTCCAGATATATAGGTGCACTTTGTCCGAGAATTACCTATCAATAATTTGGCACAGTTGCTCGTGAATTAATTCGATATGTCAATTACTTTTTTAAAACTTCCTGTTTCGAAAAACATCGCAAAATACATCGAAAAACAGAAATTTCGATGGTGCGTCGTTGAAATATTTTATTGCAATTCATAGACGTACTGCTTCTGTATATTTGGGATTTGTATAATATAAGGCCGGAAAATTAAAAATGTTTAACTGACTACAGCAGCCGGCTAAGTAGTCAGTGTATTAACAGCACATCAGCAGAGACTCTAGTGTGAATAAGAAAGTTCCTTTACAAGCGCCGCAACCTTCTCCGAGTAATTGTACAAGTTGTACGAGCATTTCTCAACAAGTGACTCTGTCAGAAGAACCGCGGTAGGACAAGACACAGAAATGTTGCACTTATAATTAATAAATGGAAACGGCCAGTATTTTGAGCGCATAACATACGCTAGCCTCTGCACTGAAAGTCTTTTTCTCTTGCAATTACCTTATCCCTCCGCGAATGGCTTATAAATAGTTATTCTTCTACTCCCCAAAGAGGCAGAGGGGCGCAGATCCTAAGCTCGCATCTAAACCATCGCCGCGCAATTCCATCCAAGAAGTAATGCACTTTACAAGTCGCGCGCAGGAAAAGGCGGCGACGCGCTACGGCGGCACAAGTTCACAAAGCCCCCGACGTGCCGGTAAACCAAGGCAGGAGATAGCTGGTGCGCGGGAGGCTGCATGCAGGGAGCTTTACTCTCGAGAAGCGAAGAGGATGGGGCGGAGAGTGCGAGGCATATATCGAAGGGCTTGTCCCTATTAATGCCCCTCGCTCGCTTTAATCCGCCCGGCGCGGGCGCTCGACGGGTTGCGGGGGAGGGGGGGGGGGGGGGGGCGTTCCAATTAATTCAGCGTTTGGAATTTCGAGGGCGCTGCGCTCGCGCGTGCGGTTTCCTCTCTTTCTCTCTCTCTCTCTCACTCTCAACTCCTCCTCGCTCTTTATTTCTCCCTCTCCCTCTTCCTCCTCCCTCCTCCTCATACCCCGCTTGTACTATTGAGCCACGTGCGCGCGTGCCGGAGTAATTTTAAACTTTGAGTCGGTTTACTTTTCAAAGAGAAATAGCGCCAGGAGAAAGTTGCGGTTGCTCTAGTACCGAGTTTGTTGCGCCTTTTCTGCTCTGTTGCTTTCTCTTCCTCTCTCTCTCGCTCTCTCGTTTTTTTTACACTCCTATGCAACGGCTGCAGCAGCCTTTGCAAGCGTATAGAGCGGTATAGAGCTTTTCACCGAGGGGAAATAAAGGTGGCGCGGCTCGCGTGCCAGCCAGAGATATCCATTGGCTTTTCTTTTATGTTCCTGCCTTTCGGCCGCGGAGCCAAATGATGATCGGGCAAAGAATTGCCCGGGAGAAGATATGCGGATATGTTTTATTCCAGCTCGTTTCCTTTCAGCTCCTATGTGAGTTGTGAATATGTGAAAGGTGTGACTTTTCTCGTGATTTCATCGTTTGTGAGGACGAATTTTTTGATGTACAAGTGGCTCCTAGTTTTAGGGGAATGAAACAATTTCATCGTAATATGAGAGAAATACACCACTGAAAACGATCGAATTGAAAAAGTGTGTAACTGTGTAACAACATTAGTATTCACTATTACAATAAGAATTATTCTGATGAGAAAACATATGTAGCTTGTCTGATAAAAAAATTGCGTGACCAACTCTCTTTTAATTTGAAAATGTATAAAAGAGTAACTTTTCTATTCAAGCAAAATATGCTTTTATACTTTGTTCTAAGGTATACCGAGAAAACATAATTAGTGCAGTACATTTTTACGGTAAAAGAAGCTGCAACGTGGAAAACTGTAGCTTTTTCTTTGCAATAACAAAACAACTTTCTTTTTTAATGTTTCTCTTGAAAAAGTAAACATTCCCCACTACTGTGTATATTAATGTACATGTATAATATAGGTATTCAAATCACTCTATTTCAATTGTTATCAGCATAGAAAGGTTGTTGAGCTTCTAGTAAGTTAATCAAATTAGATAAAAGGATTCTGGTGACTTTCTAGATGAATTAGTTTTAACTTATTGGTCCCAATTATTATATTTTCAAAATGCTTTGGTTTAGAACGTCACATCAACTAAAACATCTACTGGAGTAAATTTATCTTTCATTGAGTCGAAAATCGTTGAAAAAGTTTAATTTATTATATCCAGGGAACAATGACAAAAACGGTCACTGTGTTATGGCGAAGAGAGAAGGCAATATAAGCGACAGCACCAGCGTAGAATCAAAGATAATCGTGGGAATATAGCAGATGTGCGTGCAGTAGAGACTCGCACGCGAGAGAGAAGACGTTTCAATGCGTCGCTCGGTGCCGTCGACGTCGTCGTCGTTGTGTACAAAAAAAGGCTTGATATACCCGCGAGCTACACGTATATATATGTACACACTGCATACGGACAGAGAAAGAGGAGGCAGAGAGAGAGAGAGAGAGAGAGAAAGAGAGAGAGAGAGAGAGAGTCAGGGGTATATAGTGGAGAAAAAGGGGTGAGAGCGCGCGAGCAGTCATGGGAAATATGAGCCGATCGAATATACGATAGCGTAACCTATCTGTCCCGTCGAGCGAATAATATATTGCAGATGACGTGCGCTTCTCTCTCTCTCTCTCTCTCTCTCTCTCTCTCTCTCTCTCTCTCTCTCTTTCTCTCTCTTTTATATCTGTGTAAGTATACGCACGCGTATACCTGCACGTGTCTCTCTCTCTCTCTCTCTCTCTTCTCGTTCTCTAGCGTTCAAAGGCGCATCTCTCCCTTTCCTTCGACTCGCTCGACCCTATATATACACATATTTCTGCGTGCCCGGCCAGCATGGAAAACGTATATGAGATTCCTCCTCCAAGAGTTAGTCACCTTTTGCGTTAGAGCATGCTCGTGTCCTCCACCACTTTCTTGCGTTTTTCTGCAGGCTATATACTGAAAATGTGGTATTATATCGAGTCGATTTAAAACGTCGGTTGGCCTAATTAAACTAGCATCCCAAATTTTCTTGAGGTAATAGTTACAATTTAAAAACATTGTAATATTTACCTGTTCTAAATAATTGAAACCTCCTTCATTTTTCAAATACCTATCTTGAACCAATCAAATTTATATATCTTTTTTAAAAAGAAATAGTGTCGGAGGTTCTTTCTCTTTTAGCATCTAAAAAGTATTGAGTAGTAAATCACTGCGCAATCCTGACACATTCAATAAATAAATAAACAGACGGAAAGGCTAAAATGGTTTTTAAAGCGAGTAGTATAATTTTATCACTCTAACCATACGAAAGGCAAAGGTCTAAACGGCGCCTCGGCTGGAGAACGCTTTTACACGCTGCAGCCGTGAATTTATTCATAAAATTCGCGAGAGGACAAGGAGAGAGGGCAAAAAAATATATTTAGCATCAACTCAAGTGCGTGGACGTGGGCGCATGTGTGTATGTATGTGTGTGTGTGTGTGTGTTTACTTAAGTGCTGGGTTGGGAAATGCGATATTGCGAATGCAAATCTCTACCGAGCTATTGCGTCTCTTTTTTCCCCTCTTTTGAGACATTCAAGCACATGTGTTGGTGTAAAAAATTATTTTGACGCTCCGATACACACGCTCGCGCGCGCGTACGGCTGTGTGTGTGTAAAAGTGAAAAAAAAAGCGCCACGCGAACGCTAAAAACCACCGACGCTATATTTCGCAGAGTCTAGTTTCAACCCTGTACATCGTTTCTCTCATTCAAACGTTACTTTTTACTTTACTCTGTATAACTTTTTAGATTCTCCCTGTCCTGGATTATGCGAGTCATAATAAAATACACAAAAATTTTCCTCTAAGGTTTTTGTTCATAAATCGATTTTGTCTTGGATTAAATAATTACAATCTATTTTGAAATAGGTTTCGAAATCTACCGAAGTAACTTCTGCTTAGTTTATCTTTATAACACCTGATACTTAAACCTTTCCAATCAAAGGTTAAGTGCAATGGAATAAGAATCCTTATCTCTTTTTTTCACACACACATACACTTGTACGTGGAAAAGTGAATGCAATATGTGCGTCCCAGGTACGAAAAGCGTCCGTATTTTTTCAGATGTGCAACCTGCGAGGATGGTGAAAGGTTTGGAATACAGATTTCGCTCTTGGGCTTGACGGACGAGACATTGATGTGGATGAGCGGCGTAGACGAGGTGAAACTCTCGTGCTCAGACGCGTGTCTGTTGCACCTTCGAGCGCAGGCAGTTTTGACAGTCCTTCTTTCAAACTTATGACAATGTGTGACCTCTATGGGTAAAATCGGTGAATCTTATGCATAGAGAGGAATTTCGAATTGTTCTCTACAGAATTAATCATTGCAAGATCTTCAGTGTTGCTGTATTTAACATTTTATTATGAGCAAACTGTAATTGAAAATAACTGCGAAAAATAATATAAAAAAAAAGAAACTACAGTGCAACAAAACTTGTATTTACTAACCCGCACAGCCCTATACTATGTATACACTAATAAAAAAAAATTCAACTCTTCCACGGATCTTCCGATCGATATCTCAAATGAAACCTCCTATCGCGCTCCAACAAAAGAAAGAAAAAAAAAGCGAGCAAACTTATGGCTTTCCTAGGCTTCTCCCTGAGGCCAAATCCTACACCTTACACGCTCATGGAGATGGTATAATAAAAATTCGGATTTTCCACCTCTCCATCGAGCTGCCTTTTCGGAAGCAAGATCAGCTACAAAGTGCGCACGCGCACAAGAGAGAGAGAGAGGGAGAGAGAGAGAGAGAGAGAGAGAGAGAGAGAGAGGGAGAGGGAGAGAGGCAGGCAGAGAGAGATAGCAATATACTCGAGCTCGCAGGACGCGATGACAACACCGGACGACCCTTCGCGTCGCCATGGCAACCGAGGACCCGAGAAAGAAGAAAAAGGAAGAATATTATCTTCGCCTGAGGGTAACGTCGCCGCAATAGAACGCAGCAGCAGCGGCACTGGTATAGAAGGAGCGCCAGAGAGGAATAGAGAAAGTACGATAGAGAGATGAGGAAGAACGCAGATAGAGATTTATTCGTAAGATCTCGAGCAGCATCGGATGTCCTATCGAAGCTTTTAAATAGCGACTGGCCTGCGCTCGTATTATCTGCGTTCAAGACCGATTGCTACATATAGGTATATGTGTGTGTGTGTGCGCGTGTGTACTTATAAGCATACATAAATAATTAGATTTGCCGATGGGTTTTGGTTATGAGTACACATAACATGTCCCTTTTTATTTTAAAATTCACTATTTACTATTAAATTAGCAATATTCCCAGGAAATATGTGACCTTGCCGTTGTTACGTTACCTGAATAACATCGCAGAGAGCGCCATCTAGCTCCGTGCGTATACGCCATCTAACGTTATAAGCTAATTTATCATTAAGATTTGAGATCCGAAATTTATAAGTTGGCAAAAGTTGAGAGTTCAAGTTTAACAGCTGATATGTCCGGAAATTGATATTTCCTCAAACTATATTTTCGACAGTCAGTACTGACACTCGTATAAAATAAACGCGAAGTTAAGTTTCTTGACGCGATTTAGGTTATGTGCCTCCAGTAGTATATGCAACAATAGCATTATATAATTTAGCGAGAGGAAAATAAATACAGTATATAAATAAAATCGAAGATAGCGCTGATTTATACTATTCAATTGCTGTTGGCAAGCCGAGAGGCTAGCTAATTTGCTCCCGTTGAATTTATGACTTGTTATTCAGCGAAGTACATAATTTATATGTGCCTGGGTATCGCCATTTCCCGCTGCCTTGACTATTTATAGCTTGTTTTTCTCCGTTACATCGTCGTAAGGACTTATACTTTACTAAATAATCGTGCAGCTGATGTTCGATAGCAATTATGCGAAAGCCTTTGATTTTCGAGATTATATACGTACTTCTTACTTTCTCCGTTAGATGTCCGGCATACCATCGTAAATAGGTGCGTGGATATTCTGTAATCCCCTGAATGTACTCCCTCTCGTGATCGCAATCAAATGTGATGTTAATTGGCTCTAAGAGAAGATAAAGAAGAATATTTAATGCTCTGTATGGTGATCAAGATGACGCAATAAATAACACCTTACCTTAAATTATTAGATGACTCATAGTAGAGTGAAATAAGTACCTATAGCAATCCTCTAAACAGAATACAGAAAATAAGAAAAGTATTTTATTAGACAAGCTTACTTTCTGTTTCATAGTCTGTGTCTTGAAAATAACAAAAACAGTTACAAAAGCAATACCTGCGAAGGATAAAAAACAATGGTGTTTTCATTTGATTTAAGAAGCTTCACTCGCACTCCAACTAAAATGTTCCTAGTGTTTTAGCTAAACATAATTTTCTTAGCACTTGAGAATTGGTAGTGTTTCAGAAATTTACTCGTGAAGAGAGTGGGAATAGTTTAGATAAGTGCTTGTGACGCTTCAGTACGTGCACGATGTGAGCAAAAGCAAGTTATCAGAAGTCACGGCAGCAGCACCGATGATAAGCAAAATCCCTAATGTAAATTTAATGTTTGTATTAAGGCTTTTACAAAAGCGATACTAAAAATATTTTAATATGTTACGATGACAATCGTCAAATTACGTTAATTTGTAATAAATAACATATATATGCCCTGTATTAGACACATGAAGCTTTACTTGGTGCTAAGTAGGTGAGCTTGCGGCGCTTTCTTAACCACGTGATGTTGCTCTCCACGACCGGCTTGTTGTATCAGTACGAAAGTGGTGATAGTATATGTGTACCTATTATCTCAATAACGCAAACGAATTAAGAACTATTTTAAATTACTGTGGAGTATGCCTCTGGTCGACAATTTGAAAAACTTTAAAAGTACAATAAATGAAGAATAGCTGATTCTGGGTAATTTTGTACCATTCGCCTCCAAAAATATCTCACCATCGGTTCTCAGCATATTTGTTCAATATTAAAAATGACTTATGAAAATGAGTTTTAATTTAAACAGAATGTTGAACAATGTTTTCGCAGATAAAAATTGCACAAACTATAGAATAATCTAATCGACTTTCCTCTTAAACTAGTATCGTCCAGCAACATCTTCGAGCGTTTGCTGCTTATAAAAGGTCGCGCAGGAAACATTTAAGTTCCGAGCCAGGGTGGAACACAAAGGGCTGGCGCGAATTTCACCGGATGACTTTGGAAGGGAATGTGCCTCACGTTATACATCCACTCCCTCTCTCTTTCTCTCTTGCGCGTCCGCGTAAACTGTTATACGGCGTGCGCATAAATCTTCGCGACGCTTGTATACGTGCACGTGAGAGCGAGCACATTGCGGATGATGCGAGCGGTACTTTCATCCGGCTAAGTGTCTACAGTCGCATTTTGCTGCTGTTGATGCTGCGCTGCTGTACTGTTAGTGCTGACCCGGGATGATGTGGCTTGATGCGCATTCATGGGCAGCTCTTGATCTGCTGCTGCTACTGCGCGATTGCGGCTGCCTTTTGCAATTTGTATGGTGACAATCTTGACGAATGTTACGTTTATCTCAACTTACCCAGTCTCGGTACATTAAGATGTCTTGGGAGATTTCAATGTTTGGAATATTTGATCATGTCATGATGCGGTGTATATAAGAATGTATTTTGATTTGTGCGTCCACTTGTATATAGATATTATTGTGCAGTATGAAAGACTTGCATAATTTAATACAAACATTCAATCGTAAACTTGATTATTTTTTCAAAAAATAAAGGAAAATTATCAGTTTTTCAAAACAAAACAATTTATTTATTTATGATCTAAGTTGGAATATTTGTTTAGACACTATTTTGATGACACTAAAAATTAATATTATATATTAAAAATTTCAGATGGATCATGAAAAGAAACCGCAATAAATTAACCTCTCTGTAACCACCTAAAAGTTATTTTTAAGCTGCATAACAGAGAATTCTTTTACAACAACAAATTGATGTACTCATGTAGAAACAAACATTTCGAACTCATTACCTATAGTACTACTTTCAATTCTGCTCTGCAATCTTGCTGCTTTGTAAGGTATATTAAAGTTAAAAAGCAGTCGTTTTCCTTTACGTTGTATATTTCAGCGAAAAGGGATTGGAAAAAAAGGAAATTAAAAGCGAAAGAACTCTGACCTGGATTTATTTTAGTGCATCTTCCTTGTCATAGAACATTAAATTCCACTCCCTATATTTTTTACAGACACATAATTTCAATTTCAATTTATAATTGCTCATAAATTACAAATAGTTCAAAATCGGCATTTCCTAAAATTTTGATCTACTGTTACAAGAGTGCCCAAAGTGGAAATTCTCACATTTCTATTATTATTCATAGAATTACTATATAGCTTTTAACCCGTTAGTGCTGTATGGGTCCTGTAAGAATCACGTTCATTTACCTGTTTTTTTAAATTTTTGTACAATAATCTCAAAACTGTTTCTTTTCTTGTGCAGGCTAAAAGTTATAATAAGTTCCATATAGACCACAAAAAGCTGAAAAGAGGAAAAAAAATTGTAGCAGAATTTCTTTAATTTTTAGGGAAAAATGCTTTCTACGTGAGTTTTGGAACGATTATTCGATGATTTCATATCCTCGGACTTAACGGGTTAAGCTAATGAATGTCAATCGAACAATGAATACCGTAACTGTCCTCAGCAGCAAGGAAGCAACAAGAAATTGATTATCTAAAAAAGAAGAAACTGAAGCAGAAGCAGAAGAAGAAGTATACGGAGAAGATGATGAATAGAGCTATAAATTCCATTGAATATATTAATAAATACTACTCGGAAGGGGACATTGATCGAGCTGGTATACATCCGCAGCTTCTTTCCACATCCAGGAGAGCGTAGGTTACGAGGGATGTCAAGCAGAGAAGAAAAAGGAAGAAGTGGCGCGGAGGCGTCACATTTATGCTTGTTATTAATGGCCGGTGTGGGTTACAGTGATAAGGTGAAATTCGAGCCGGCGAATGTGTGTGCTTGAATGGTCGTTACCAAGCGTGGGGGCCGCGACGAGAATCGCTTCAGCTTCGCGAACTACCTGATTAACTTTCATATGTGGCTATAACGAATGCACCAAAAAACTACTTTTTTTGCAATAATAATTGCATGAAATGCTAGAGTAACATAAAATTAGTAAAAAATATATTCTTAAATCGAAATTCGCTATTTTATGAATAAAACCATTGCCAATCGGTTGTAATTTATCTGCGGGTTAAGGAGATCAAAGCTAAATTGCGAAATTCGAAATATTTGGAGAGTAATTAATCATTAAAAAATATTTTATTCAGTATCTGCGCATGCGCAGTTGCACACACTCAGAATGCAGGAAGCATATAATTGATTTTATTTAATTGCGTTTGCATCAATCATTTATAAAAGAACCGATAATCGTATGAATCTAATATGAATTTAAAATAGATATATTTTAACTTATCAATTTACGCTACCTATATAGAGTAATTCTAATTCTTGAATACGAAAAGAATTTTGAATTGATTTACTGTTATAGTTATTGTGTTTTGTGAATTTTATATTTTTTTATATTTTATACTTTAGGTATATGATATTTATATTTATAATTAACAAACAAATAAATAACAATTTTTTTTTGATAAACTAATGTACAAAATCGTTTATTTTTATATAAATTCACTTATCTGTATAATATTAGGTACTAAAAATGAATTATTTGTCGATCCTTGTTTGAAATGATCAAAATGTAGTACAATGTGAATTCGGTGACGATGTCACAATTTTAGAGAGAAAATAAAACTAAGGAATATCATCTGATGCAGCGTCGCCTTGCCTATTAACCTTTACTTACGTCATATTCTTTTTTCCTATTGACGGAGTCACACGTAGAGAGATCTTTTCCAATTTTTTCTAAAAACATTTTTAATATAATAATGGGAAAACACCAGTATTTATCTAGCTCATTTGAATCGGAAATAGATTCAAGAAAAAAGCGACGGATTGATTTAAAATATAAATCGTAAAAATACCGTAAAAGTCGTCGCTCATCTTCGAGTGAATCTACAAGCAGCCAGAACTCTTGTAGAGATTCTTCCACTCCTCGACATCGGCGGCAACATAGACGTTCACCTTCTCGACACCGATCTTCACAGCACCGTCGATCATCCTCTTAAAGTAAATCGACACCTACAAGGACTAAATTTTTGCGATCACTGTCGCATTATACGCGACCCCTGTCACAAAAGCGGGATATTTTATGTACTGCATCAGAGAGTGTACGTGTACCTCAACACCAACTGGAGACTGAAAATGCAGTTTAGGCGACGGAACTCACCCGGGAGGTAAGTCGCATGCGGCACCTATAAGCCTGAAGATCTTGCACGAGAGGCAAGGCGTGTTCAGAGCATACATCTTTTAATATTTTTCCAGGTAATACATCATTTGAAATTGTATACTCTAAGTCTACTTCGTCTCGTAAAGATGCGGAAAAACCAGAGCTAGATGAATCTGCTTTGAATCTTCTTGGCGAAGATTCTATAAATTCCAAAACCGCTGAAACTCTGATTCGACCGGAGCTTTTAGTAAGATAAACAAATCTGATTTTATCAGGAATTGTAAATGAGATTATAAAAAATCAGTTGGAAAAAGATAAATGCGAGTATCTTTTAGAAGGTCAAAAATTAAATCCCGAGCTTAACCTAACGTACGCGCGTATATACAGTATCATTATATATATACGCCGTTTTCTCAGTCACGTAAAAAGACTATCAATTTTTATTAACATTCATCTTTTTTTTCAATGCTCGGAGCAAAAGCCGATCGCTCTCCCCTCCTTCTTCTCCGACCGCTCAGTACAACGAGCAGCCTAACATGTCAGGCTGCTCACGTGGCATATCGGCGGCCAATCACTGCTCGCGGCGCGAGAAATTAGAGCGTTTAAAAAGCGCGACTCTCACGCAAACGGGACCTTTTTCGACTTGGGAACGCTGCCAGAGCGCTACTCGCT
>UELV01140875.1:0-22675 GCA_900490015.1 Megastigmus stigmatizans | reverse complement strand
TATATATATATACGTACGTATAATAAACTCGAAAATTTCATTGTAGATATCGAAGGGATATATATAGTGTATATATAAATATTGCGCGATTGTCTCTCGCGCACGAATGGAGATGTAAAACGGATATGAGCGATTATGACTGTAACTGCTTTCGTTATGTATCTCGGAATATGAGAGAAGAAAATAAAGATAAATGAGAGATACGTGAAATGAGAGATTCGATGTTTCGAGTACGTGCGGAGTGTATGATAAAAAAATTATTGTAGCGTGGTAATTGAACTTGGGGAATCTATGAGAATTCGTAGCGGAATAGTAACAGTATTCCACAAATGTTATAGTTTCGTTTTTAAAATGCTTAAATTTCGATAAAGTCAAATGTTTGTCATTAATTAAAAGTTTTTTTTTTATTTCAAGCCGAATAAACGTCAATAAAAAAAGAAAGATATATTTACTTGAAATTTTAGAGAATATTTTTTTTTATAATAATATAACGATTACGTTTCTATAATTATAGTTAAGATTGCCATCGTAGAATAAGAAAAAAAATTTTGAATGTTTAATCTAGTTTAAAAACGAATTTATATTTATATATAAACTAAAAAACACTGGAATCAATACACTTTTTCAATCTTCTTTTTATCGATCAACTTAATAAATGTATGCTATCAAAGAGTGTAAATGTTTATTCTTTTATCCTGATTGAAAACTGAATAACAGTGCAATCTCACAAATTACATAGTAGGAGTTATAGAAACTCTTTCAGTAGAACAGATCAAGCAATTGTCAGGTTGTTACTCATTCTCTGTTTCCATCTATAAGCACTTAATTTTTTCACAAAACACTTTTACAAAATTAAATCCAGATTCACTTGAAACAGTCGTTAATTCAAATATACTTCAAAAGCCTTCACTGGATCAAACAAAGTAAGCCGACTTGTCCCGACGAAACAAGAAAAACACCGGCAAAAAACAGCTCGGAACTTTTAATCTAACTTTGCCAATACTTCAAATTCGAAGCGAGCACAAGAAGAAAAATCCCAAACGAAATCCACTTTACAAAATCGCTGAAAAACAAATAGTCGATCGAATTAGGTTCGATCGCATCGTCGGAATTTGGTCGAGGAAAAAAAACGGAGCATATTTGTCGAGAAACAAGTGTATCTCGGAAGGTGTGCGGCTTATCGGACAGAGTCAGAATGGAAGGTCTGCTTTATCACGGCAACGTAGGCGACGTCGGAAAAGCGAGAGAGAGTCAGAGGAGGGGAATACCAGCCCCATTTCTGCTGCGGCAATTTAAATGCACAGGAAATTACGAGGCAGCCGCATGAAATCGATAACCGATAGTCAAATCAATCTTTGTAGACCGACAAAAGGGCGCCCCCCCTCACGCCGCTAGAGTAAGAGAAAGAGAAATACGTGCGTGATTTAGTCGCTCGCTCGCATTGGCCGAAAATGAGGATTTTCTAGCAATCTAAAGTGCGGAACTGTACGCCGATTGCGACCTTTTACTTACGGCGTTTAGTTACGACGGATTTGGGCCTATCGCTGCCGTGGCACACCACCGTCGCCGCTCTTTTACCACCCACGCGTATCAGAATCGACAAAACTCCTTTCATAAATCAAATCACTCGTTCTTCGGACTATACTTTAGAAAATGAGAAATAACGACTCGAGCGCGCGAGTGTACGGAAATTTATTACGTGGGAATGAAGAGAGGAAGGAGCGATGATTTATTGTTCGTATTTTAACTTCTTTTCTCTTTCCTTCCTTTTCTTGTTTTTTATCCTGGATTTCTAACCCAAGCCTCCCCCACCCCCTCGACTGCTCTAGCTCTCTAAATTGAAAGCAAGGGGCTTTTAACTTTTACGCTGGTGCGCAGTGGCGTGCGTGGAGCGAGCCGCCGCGCGGCTTACGAGTCGGAGCGAAGGATTTCAAGATTTTTTTCCTCGCCGCGCAAGCATTCGAAAATATTTTAGGATGGACTTTAGGGTAGCGATTGTAGTCGTTCTGATGGAAAGTTTGCGCCTTTTCGCTTTTACATGGGCGAGTTTGTTGGTTCAGTGATAAAGTCTTTTGCTGGGAAGATAAACTTTTTGAACAATAAGTTTGATAGTATAGTTCTAGCATTAGTTATTGATATAAATTTTATGAAAAATTTTTGGTTTTGCATTTTAGGACATTATATAATTAAGTAGAATAATACTTTTAGTCGTCTAATATTACGCACATAATTCGCATGCAGAACACGTATCTTTCTAAAAAGGAATAAAAATATGCATTACGAATAAAGTCGAGGAATATACATAATTGAAATTCATTTCTCGGAAGCGGACTAAATTATACAGGAATTTTTCTCCCGTAATATTTTTGTATCGCGCGTTCGCTGGCAAAATGAAGGGCTCCTTACGTTTCTTCTATCCTTTTCCGTGGGGTAATTGAAAATTTCTTAAGTGATCCCAAATTTATGAACAGTACTGTGTCCGCGCGCTTAACCCAGCAGCGCTGGCCAGAAGAAGTGGAAGAAAGAAATGTCAAATCCTCGCATTTACAACGGGGTCCCAGTAGGACGTACAGTCAGCCCACGACGGCCGCTAGTTTTAAAATTACAGAACTGCCGCTTCTTGCTTAGCAGTACCAGCAGCAGCAGCAGCAGTAGTAGCATAGCAGCAGGGGGAGAGAGAGAGAGAGAGAGGTGCCCGGGCCGTTTCGGAATAATGACAGCGCATTTTTAAGTTTCTCGCAGACGTTGGCTTTCGCGAAGCTAAAGTTGGCGTTTTTGCTTTAGTCCGACGACTCGCTCTACGCCCAAGCGCGCGTAGGTCGTGCGCTATTTATTTCGCCTATCCTCGTTTTTTCTCCTCCCCCCCCCCTCCGCCCCGCGAGCGAGCGCATTTCATCCGAAACTTCGTCAAAAAGCTGAAGAAGAAGCCAGCCAATTACTCGACTTAAAAGAGTCAAGTTGGTAGGGAGGAGAGAGAAACGGGGACGGGCGAGGCAGGCGTAGAAAGAAGCAGCGATGGAATGAAAAGATAAATGCTTATTTGGAGCGGACTCGTTCCGATACTTTAATTCTGACTTTCTGTCGGATACACTGGCAGTGATAGAGAGAGAAAACTTTTCCACGAGCACGCAAGTAGCAATGCTGAATGGATTTTTCGTTGACCGATGAAAAAAAAAAAATAAATACTTCTTTGGTCGAGAAAGAGATTACATTGACTGGCAGCAATTTAAGATTTTCGTGTTTTCATTAAGCGATTAAGTTTTCAGAGTAAAAATATTGATCAGTGCTTTATAACCTCTGCGAAATACTCGCATTTTTCTTTTGCACGAGTTGCTCATTTTCGACCAACTTTTTAGACTGAGAGAAGATTGGCGCTGCAATTTTGCGCTGGGCTTAATACCGCAGCGCTACCACTGCTTCAGCGCTGCCACTGAGCCAATTGCTGGAGCTCTGCCGCCCGACACACGTCAAGGGCACCGAATCTGTAGGCCTCAGCGTTCCGATCGCGGGAGTACGTACTGCTGCCTGACGCTTTAGACTTTGCATATAGGACCCTAGATTCTGGACTGATTATGATTTAATTCAGCCAAGAATCTACTTCATGGGTCTGGATTTAATCTAGCTTATAGAGCAACTCGGTTGGTTAATATTTTCCAGTTCATTAAAATGATATTTTATACATTTCTGAAAATAGTAATTATTAAGAGTGCATATCTCGTACTCTATGAAAAGTATGTGGGAATTAGAGTATTTCACAAACACTTCAAATGCTTGACTGAATATTGAAATGAAAAGCTACATAAGAATTAGTACAAAATAAATGAATCCTTTTTGTTTCTGAAGCTCTGCAAAATACAAAATTAATAAGCTACAATAGTGGGTAAAATTCATGGAAATCGCATGGATTATTTTGAAACACAAGAGAAGAATTTATCTCGGCCCGCCGCATTGGCAACGCTTCATATTTCTCCGCCAAAATTGTCGATTAGGTCGTATCCATGACGCGCTATAGTGAATAGAAGGGCGCAGCGATGTTTTGCATAACGCGCAACCGAGTCAAGCCCCCGAAACTGCGCAAAAACTTATCGACGCTCTGTCGCGCGGCTCACGGGCCATTACGAAATTACATGGACGTGACCCGGGCTGGAGACGACTGATGAACGTTGGACGCTTAAAATATCGGAAACCTCACAAATTTATGGCGCGATAGGCGCGAGCTACATTGCGCCTGACAACCAGATAGTCAGAGAGAAAACATGGAAGTTTCAGCGGGTGTGAGAGCAGGAATGAAAAAATGAATGTTTTTGGATACGGGGATATTTCGTTAGCCCAATGTTAACAATTTTCTTTCCCCTATTTTTTTTTTTTTTTTTTTTTTTACTGACGTCGTTTCGCGCTAATATAAAATTCATTTGATTTTATTGTGATGTGTCTTTTTGCACTGTTTCAGCTGGAATCGGGAAATACTTTGATGTAGATGGATGTTTGGAGAGTAAGTATTGAAATAGTTCATTATTGCTACAAAGGAATTTTTTTCGCAGTTGGTGGCTCTCGTATTTATTCAGCCTGTGTACGAGGTTGAATTAATGCAGCTTTGTAGTTCTTTTTCTAACTATATACACCTGATGCACATTGTTGGTGATGTATTAAATTTTTTACTTTTGGGAATGGCGCGTGGACTATTCACAAAATTACGAGTTGCTTGATCTAAAATGCTGAATCTAAATTGCTTTTGATCATTTAACCCTTTATCTGGCACATTTTTCCTGGTAACAATATCAAACAGTTCTCATTGCGTCCATATATTTTCGGAGTCGCGAATTTCAAATCTGAAGTCAAAATTCAAAAATTGAAAATGGCGGATCCAATATGGCGGACATATTTTTGAAAATTCTTCGATTTTTCACAAAATATAGTATATAGGGGTTTTTCGGGATCGCTGATTACGAATCTTTTGTCTGGTTTGCAAAATTCAAAATGGTGAATTCAATATGGCGGACACATTTTCCAAAAGGATGATATCAATTTTTAGTCTGAAAATCGAATTTGTGCACTATATTTTATTGTAAAATAAATAATAACAGTATACATTTTACAATTTTGACCATGCATGGCTTTGTTTATCATGTTTGGAATCTAAAACTAAAATTTAGAAATTCATTTACATCCCAGGAGCTTGAGGAACGAATTAATTTGAAAAAAAGGGACACCTTCATCATCAATTATTTAATAACAATTGCAAAATACATAATTGTTGAAAAAATTGTATAGTAGTGTTTAGATAAAACATTAATAAGTATAGAAAAACTTATTTCGTACTGATACGACGTCATAGACCTGAGTTATAACTAAAAAACCGAAAAAATTCAGGTGGGAAGTATACTTTCCACTACCAGTTAAAGGATTAATATTGTTTTGTGAAACAAAATTGTATTTTTTAATAGTATATATAACATACGGCTCTTTTCAGAATTTCTTTAGATAAGTTATAATCAAAAAATCTATTATTGTTGCTTCGAAGTATAATAGTTTGCTTATTTTTATACGCCAGTTCATATTGAATTTACTTATATTTACACCAACAATTGATTCGATGAATAAAATACTTGAATTTATATTTATAATTTAAATTATGATTATATATTTATTTCAACAACATGACCATGCGTATCTTTTGCAGTTGAACTCAATTGAAATTAGCGACCTTTTAACAATTTATTAAATTGAATAATGTATGCAAATCTGTTGTATAAGAATATACTTGGATTTATTCTAGATTGATTTAATTCATCATATATTATTCAGAAGGTAGGTTTAATTTATAACCATAAATTTTTTACGTATTATTGTTCACAAATGAGATATTTTGTTTATTAAATAAATAATTGTTGAAGAGTCAATGATGCATGCGGACGTGATTCAACTACTCGATAAAAAGAAAAAGCCTTGAAAACTCTGGCGTCGTACAATGCGGAATCCCGCATAACCTCAAATCATACAGAAAGAGAGCTTTGAGAAAACGGTCTCCAATTCATCCGTATAAGCGAATCCAGTGAAAGCACATCAGCCGGTATTATTTATCATTTCCAGCGTTTACCTCATAGCCACCGCAAGCAGCGAGAAAGGGAGAGAGCACGTGCGAGAGAGAGCGAGAGAGAGAGCGAGAGAGAGAGAGAGAGAGAGAGAGAGAGAGGGAGAAAGAGCTACGCTCGAACGGAGCCGTGCGCGCGCGCAGGCAAGAGCCCCAGAAGCCATTATACCGCGGCGTATCGGAAAAATGGGCGATCATCCCCGCGCGATAAGTCGCCGGAATAATTCCCAAGATCGTTTTCCTCCTACTTCGCCCCTCGCTCACCCACTACACACTGTCGCGCCCGGCAATCGAAACAAATCCGTAGCAGATCGCAATCGGCAGTATATAATAGAGCATACCGCGGTGGTAGACGTATACGTATATACATATATAGAGGAGAGAGAGAGAGAGAGAGAGAGAGAGAGAGAGAGAGAGAGAGCAGCTGGGTTGCCCCGGAAAAACTTTTGGCACTAACAACGCGAAGTCAATCTTTCTCGCGCTCCAACTCTTTTTCACTCCTAACTCGTCTAAGGGTCTCTCCCTCTCTCCTTCCCCTTTCCCCCACCGCCCATGCAGAGCTCCCACTTCCTTCAGCTCTTTCGTAACATATCGCGACACTTATAAAACTCTGCCCCGGAAAGAAGGGAAGTGCACGTGTCTCTATATAGATGTAAAAATATGTGCGCGGTGGCATGTGTTTGTGCGAGAGGGTGGGGGATAGGAGGCGGGGAGGGGGGGACGACCAACGTACCGGAATCATCGCCAAAGGGGTAAAAAGAGAAGAGAAAAGAGAAGTGAAAAGTAGCAAGGAGCTGCCTCTGCACGCTTTCCTGCGTTAGTCGTCGTGCTGCTACCACTGCTGCTGCTGCTCGGGCTCTTTGGCTCGGGATTTATGAAATCGAGTAGTCTCTCCCCCCCCCCTTTTTCTACTTCCGCAGATGACTAGGTTATGTAATGCGGGGAGCAAGGTGGAATTTGAAAAACTTTCCATCGGCCCCGAGAAATATGATTTTTTGCTTATTTACGCCGAAGTTTTTTTCTCTCCCCCGAAATGGAGCGAGTTAGAAGTTCGTGTTCCGAGACGAATCGTTTTGCGCTCGTTATAAATCAACCTTTCAATGAATTCTTTGCTTCGCGGGATCATATGGAACGGCAAATTGAAACGTGTGCTTAATTTTTATTAGTGTAAACGGGATATTACCTCTTTTGTGAACTTAGTTAATAAACTAGTGCAATGCTTTTATGAAAGTTGCGAACTGGCGTACCGGCATTTTATAAAATCCTTACTTGTTAACTGATATGTAATTCTATATATAAATGTAGATAATGGTACGTTTTGACATTTAATGGCTAAAAATAAGTATTAATTACACTTTTTTCTTTGACTTGTACTTTTTAATCCGTACTTACATGATGCAGCATATCAAGTCAAAAATGGCGTCTGAAACTCACTTACAACACAAACACAAATAAATTATTTACTTTATATTCACTAATTAGTAATTATTTAGATCTATTTAACGAAACGCTTCATGAGTTTTTCAATTCTGCAGTTACGCAAAATGGAATAAAGCAATTTAAAACATTTTAAATCTTTAAACATTAGGAAGAATAACCCCCAGATATATGATAGTTATAAATTATATTCGATCAAAATTAATCAATTTTGAATTTATTAATGTCAATGTTCAAAATAGCGACGTACCAGAGTTATAATTATATTAATCTGAGGTCAATTAATTGAGGGATTTTATTAACTTGATCTAAAAACATAAATAGAACCAATTAAATATCATGCGGGAGCTTTTTTTATTCGCCGCTGGGGAACGGATCAGAAATAAAAAAAAGTGCTAGATTAAAATCAGGTATTTCTGCAGCGCCGCTGCGGTACGAGTTTCATTTGAATTTACGCATTTGACGTGCAACAAATTTCAAGTAAATTAGTTTTAATGGTATATCTCTGTACCTATATGCTGTATAAGTGAGCCTTTGTGGGCAATATTGATCGGCGTTACACGTCCCATGGCGAGTCGAGGACAAAAGCACGTGATAGCAGCCCACATTATTGAAAATGATTTGATGGGACGCAGAAGGTCAAATTAACAAAAATTAACCGTTGAATTATTTAGCTGCGCTAAAACTTTATTACTTCTCTGCCATGTATCCGCTTCAAATTTTCATTCGCATTAATTCCATCACCAATTTTATTAATTTTTCTCTATCCACAAAAAATACCTGAACACTTTGGAAAGTAACTTTTTTCCATCGATGTTCCCTCTTTTCGTTTAAAAAAAAAAACAATTTATAACGAAGAAAGAAAATTATCCTGATAACTCTAACCTTGAAGCATTGTTGTAAAAAATAAAACAAGTTCGATCTTTTGTATCAGTCCAGCATCTCATAAATATACGCACAGGCGCTAGGTTACGCGTAAATGCGAGACCGCGCGTAGTCCTATAAGGTCGGTTCGCGCGCCGCGAAATTAGATTATACCGAGTAGATTTATTAGCGATCTCTTGGACGCCACGCTCGCACCAGCTATCTCGCATAGTTGAATTAAAATCGAATCCGAAGGGAGCCATATCGCCGCGGGCCGATCGGCCAGTGTCCTTCGGACAAATTGCACAGCCCTGGGTTAAATCCGCGCTCGCTCGTATAAAAGCTTTTACCCCCGTTGTCGTAATAAACTCTCGCTCTCTCTCTCTCCCTCTCTCTCTCTCTCTCTCTCGCTTGCGCTCGTTCTCTTTCGATACTTGATCATAAAGCTGATAATGGAACCTCTAGCCCGGAGTGAGTCGCGTCCTCTACACGTATCTACTTCGATGTATTACGCGACGCAAAAAATCAATTAGGCACCGGGACGAGAAGGGCAATTTGGATGTGCACATGGCGCAAAGTGGCGCGATTGGTCCCTTTTTTTTTGATCCCTCATTTTCAGACTGGAAACGTTACATTTTTAATGTTCGCCGTGGTGCAAGAGTGGCTTTGTTTAAAGCGCCGGTGAAAAGAAATTCGGGAAAAAGAAAACGGTATGTGAAAATGCAGAAGGGTTCCGTTATTTATTTTTTTTTTTTGCGTACTTGAGCGTGTAATTTTGGAACTCTTATACTTGTAGGGGTTCAAGGGGAAGCAAAATAAATTGAGCAAACCGAATTTTTCGTTAGAAATTCAAGCCCAGGTTTTTAAAGTTTTGTTATAATTAAGTATTACTTGAAGGCTGATATTAAAGGCTACAAACTAAATGTTACTCTTAGTTTTGCGAATCAATGTCAAAACTCTTGGATAATTGAGAAAAAAATTTAATATTTTTTTTTAATTATATTATAATGAAAGTGTATGATTTCTTTGCAGGTAGATGAAAGTTGACTATTGATACATTGCTAATCCATACAAAATCGTATTTATAACCTCTAACTTTTACTTCTATCCATTACAGTTTACATCAAAATTGTATACTTTCATTAAAACATCCCTTTAATGCTACTTTTTTTAAATATCTTTACGAAGCTCTAAATTTTGAAATATGAAACTTTTCAAGAGTTTAATTAAAAACAGGTAATATTTAAGGATAAAGGAGAAACTATTGTTTAAAAACATTTCGGCATTTGTATCGTAAATTTGAATTGATATTTCAGTATGACATTATTAAAAAATTCCTTTTTCGTTTTACTTGCTTTAACACATAAAAATGCATAAAATTTATTTACTAATGAAATTCTGTCTATAATATTATAAAGTTCTGCCAATAATATATTCTAATCTTATACTGCAACTAATTAAATCAATAAAATATCAATGGTATTTAAAGAATTATGTCGCGACCAATTATTTCTGAATTGATGAATATATTCAATTCTTGATAAAATATTTTTACTGCATTTTCAAACTAATCTTTAGTATCTGCTCACGCATCGACTGTCTTGCTTCTGACGTGTGACAAATAATGTTGTTATTGCTTTTTTTTTTATTACCAGGGCTTAGTTATTGCGGACTCGTCAGTCAGTAAGGAACTTTATATCAGAGTAGACACCGACAGATTTATACTTCGCAGCGTGAAATACCGTAGCTGTACTTTCGTGGGTATAAAAGCCAAAGTGCTGTCATCAAAAGTTTTACTGTTGAAATTAGATTTTGTGCTCCTTTTTTTAAAATGAGGTTTGTTTTATTAGATAACTTATAATTCTAAGTAAATGATAACCTGAATTTCAACCGTTCACATATTTATAACCCTCTTATTATTAGTAGACGTATTATTCGCGGATTAGCCATACGATGTAAGGTTTTATACGCGCAGTTAGAAAAACGAGATTAGGAGAGGCTGTGACAATAAGCACTTGCAATTTTGATTATTATGAGTGGCTTTTATAACCTAAGTGTTATACTTAACTATTTATGTTGAATATGAAGGAAAAGTTAGTATTTGCGTTAGAAGAAGTACATTCTTAAAAAAAAATTTAAATCCGTTTCCTTATAATCTTCAAAGAGAAATTTTCTTTTTACTTTATATTTGAAAATTAACGTTTCGAACATTGTTTTCTTTTTAATTTTAGCTGTCCTCTTCGTATATAATTCATATCAGGGTAAAAAGAAAATAAACCAATCTTGGAGATTCAGCAATAGTTCTAAATTTCAAATAATCTAATAATCGACCTTTCCCCCCTCACCGACCTGTAAGATGTGCCGTGTGGTTTATCAGCGACAGTCCGTAACTGCGGGCAAACAGAGAGAAATAAAGTGTACAGGTATATAGGCTGGTGTTAGAGGGGGAGTTTCGACAGAGAGAGAAATGCGCGCATCTATATAGATATATATGTTTGGATATATAAATTGTGCCAGTAAATTCTCTCTTGTTCAAGCTCTATCCGAGGCATACACACCTTAGCTTCATCGATGGGACTTTGCTAAAGCGTCGCAGTCGCGCCGCTCGATCTATTTTAATTACACGGCACAAATGAGAGCGGAGGGTGAAGAGAGAAAGAAAAATTAAAGGGAGAGGCGAGAAAAGGAACTTATCACCAACGACAGAGTAAAAACAAACGTATACAATATAAGCTTTACTTTTTTGAAAAATTTATTTTTGATTAAAAACCAAATTTATTTAGATCACTTAATTTTATATACACCAAAAGAAGTCGTCGATACCCTATAAATATTGTATAGGAAACGTACCAAGCTTGCATTGTCGTTTAGCGCATAAAAAGACATTTAATTTAAAATAGTAACACCCTAACTTGACGGAAATATATTACAAATGCCGAGCTGATTGTTCCATATGCAATACATGGAAGTAGAAACTCCTTATCAGTTGCACTAGTTCTAAACATCTTATTTTTCATTTTAATTACTCAATTTTTAAGTCTGGGGTTATTTGAGCAAAAACACAAGCTCTGTAATATAAGAATTGTGCTTCTGGCCGGAAAATTTAAAAAAGAAAAATGGCTCGTGGTGGGTAGCTACACGTTAGTATAGGCGACCTCTTTTATGAGAACACATCAGCAAATTTTATTTGCAAGAGGATCGTTTTGTATGAATATATGTAATATAATTAAATTATAGCATGTTTTAATAGATATTTTAATGTAAACTGGATCGTCTGGATAGTTATAATTATACAGAAAAGTCCAATGATCCATTTACATACTATCAAGAATAATTAATTATTTGAGATATGTAGGAACATAATTAAATTATATGTTTGAGTTGAATTGAAGATTTATCGTTATGCACGGTTCCAGATTTTTGCATGTATAAAACTTTTTCCCGGCAAATGCCGTGTGAAAAAAAGCTGTATTACTTTTTGCGCTGTCTGCATAATTTCACTGCAACTGAAATTAGTAATTCTGCATAAATGGTATGTAAATGATGTATTCTTTGTTTGGTAGGGACTTAATAAGAAAAAAATACGCTATTTTTTTTCCACCAAAAAAATAAAGAAAAATACGGACAGTCTTTCAGTTTAGCATTTATACATTTATTTATTTAAAAAAAATTATGTTAAAAATTTTTTTGTGGTGACCCAACCATAGCAGTTTAATATTGCTTATCTGACATTCTTCCGTAATGTTTATTCGCGATACTAGGCGTTGATATAGACTCATATATACACACAAGAATAGTCTAAACTGTGTATACACAAACATCAGTTGAGGAAGTATGCTCGTGTACAGTTCGGTCATTTATTAGACAATTTGAGCGGAAGTCAAGTATCGAATTTACAAAGCCCTGCAGTGCATATATATCGCATAGATCATTGTTCCATCGAGTTAGAGAGAGAGAGAGAGAGAGAGTGAGAGAGAGAGAGAGGGGATCGTTCAGCTCCTTCGGACTCGCAAAGTACTACACGAGTACCCTTCGTCAGTGCGGCGAACCAGTGGCGCGCGCTACTACGTGCCCTCACGACTTTCTTTTCCGAATCATAAAGTTCAACAGTACTTGATAACGTTTTCGACTGCGGGCCGCTTGCACAACAGGCCGCGCTCGACCCTCTCCCGTATGTGTGCGCGCCTCGTTCAACCGGCTACGCACGTATGAGGAATTTCAATTTCCGCGGCTCGAACGCGCGCGCGCACCCACTGACCCGTACCCCGTGCCTGTCTGCGCTCTTTTCTGCAGCCAATTTTTCCCAATCGAATGTTATTGCGCTAAACAATTGCTTATATGCCGTATCGCGCGCGATATGAATTTTTGGCTCGCTCGGAATACGACATGAGCCGCGGCTCACGCCCGATATTTTCAATCCATGATATTTATTGTGCGGCCTGCCCTCGACGAATTGCCCCTGCACCTATAAACTTACATTGCCTTGATTAATATTATATTCACTCATAAATTATCGAAATATCGATGCAGCTCAAATTTACTACGATCTTAAACCAACTTTTAAATAACATACGATGGTTAATCATGAATACTGTGAAAAGTTTTATTTCTAAGATTAATTCACTATATAAATCATAATATGCTTTTTTCCAGTCTACTTTACTAATACCGATTGAAGAGTACATATTCTACAGCATTTTATATAATATTATATGATTACTCGGTAAATTATCAAAAATTAATAATTCACCAAAAGAGAAATTTTTTTTTCAGTCTATCAATAAGACTTTGCTCAAATAAAATTTGGCTACCATAGCTACAGAATTATTATATTATTTTGTACATACAATGAGAAATTGAAGTAGAAGAATATATTCATAATTTTATACTATTTTTTTACATTTTCTTGCTGATTTTCTTATATACTACGAGAATACGATAGGATTCATAAAGTATTCGACTGCATATATATATATATATATATATGCATGTATACCATTTTATTTTTGTGTTATAATTGATGACTAATGTGTGAGATTCTAGCTTTGAGCTTCACCTAAGTTAAATAATTACTACTTAATTTCACTGTATAGAGGTAGAACCTTATTACATATTTCTTATCACATACTGCAATCAAGCATTACATGTACACTTATCGCACCTATATAACAACATTGTTATCACGTTAAGCTTACAACGAGATATAATAAAAATAGTTAAATTATTCGTACCAATTAGTTGCTTATACCGACGATACGCTGGTCTAGCTCGGATTTTAGCAACAAAAAAAAACACCGCAGCGTGACTCCCCTAGATATTTTTAGTGCGACAGAGTTGGACTATGTACATCGGCGTATCGGCTGCAGCCTCGTCCTCTTTTTGAGCTTGCAAAATTAAAAAGCGCCTCACGCTCCCGCAGCCATTACCGCCGAGGTAAACATACGAGCTGCGTACACGCGCAGAATACCTTTTGCCGCGCGCGCGCGTGGCAATTTAAAAAGCGACGGTGCACCCTCCGCTGCTTCCGCTCAGCTCTCGAATCACGTTAATTCCTCCACGATGCGCGGACTAATTTGTTAACCTTGCTTCCTCTCTGGTCCCTGCGTGCTTGTTTTATTGGATCTAACAGGAAAACGAACCGCGGATTTCTCCCGTTGGCTTTTTTTTTTCAAATTCTACTCGGGGACATTCGAGTCCTTGGAAGGCCTTTATATATTAAAAGTATCGCACGAAGAAGTAAGACTTTGTTCTATTTTTAACCGCTTATCCTTCTTTTGAAGTTAAAAATTAACTGTAGTTTAGATATTATATAGATACAATTAATATGTAGATTAATACAAAAATTGATTCAAGTGTAGCTTAAAAGTGAATATCGTGACACAAGAGTTTAGAAAAATTTATTATCATCTTATTAGCTTGAATAGCGCAATAGTATATTATATATTACTAGTAGGTATCTATGCTATGTGTATACTTTTTAAGAAGGTAAAAATATTCAGTTTAAATTGTTAAAAATATTTATTGCTTCACAATTATTTTTATGTTAATACTGTTTCTTGTGTTTTTTAAAAATATTTTTATTATTTTATGAAATAGAAGAAACTAATTAATTGATAAATAAATTTATATCTTCTTTTTACTGTGAAGCACTTTCAATATAGTATTAAAATATCGTTCGAATTTTGTAAAATCGTTTGTAAAGCTACTGAAAGAAACGAATGTTTGCTTAGTTTTCGAAAGTAAAATCCGTTTCTGCTTAGTTGAATTAAAGTTTTACGTAAAAAAAAACAACATCAAAATCCAGAACTGACTATCCTGGACTCTTCTTTCTGGGTAAAAAGTACTTTTGAATATAGGACGTGCAGGCTAATGACAGCTGAGTCAATAGACACTTATAAAACTGATTTAAGCATAAATAATTTTGTATAAAATTCCTCGAAAGAAAAATCCATTAAAAAGCAGATTACAAACTTTTCACAATTAATGTATGACAAAGTACTGAATTTTTCACTTATTTTATCTAATTTAACATCTGTATTTAATTTTTAAGTTTACCTGTACATCCCTATACCAAATTTTTTTTAACTATTTTTTTTGTCAAACTTTGAACAACAGCAATAGTTTCACACATTCTTCTACGATCTTCTATAGTTGCTGCAAACGCGTTAGTATCCCCCTTTAATACTAGTTAAAACTAATGTTCAAAGTTCTTGCTATCTATCAAAGTCTTGGCTTATGCGTTGATGAATTGCTTACTGCCTTTTTAAAGGAATCCAAGGATCCTTTGTTTTTTAATAAAATAACGATATAGTATAATGTTTATAAAAACTTTATTCGTTTGAAGTAAACGTTAAATTAGTAAACCGATTTGTATTTACGTCTGCGCGCGCGCTCTTTGTTTTTTAATATTTTACGAAGAGATAAAAAGAAATAGAACAGAAGGGCTGGTCAAATATTTGCGAGTGATAAAAGGTTAAAAAGTGCTGTTCCAGAAAAAAAAAACAAGACTGTAGCATTACAGAGAGATACTCTGCAGTGGATTTATGATGAAAATCTCGGAAAGAATAAGGAGCGGGGATCGACACGCGTCGGGGAGCAAGTATAAGCGAATGCCCCGATGCTTTACGTGCTCGTGGCGCGGCACGGACGGCCTCTGCAGCACGCGGTGGTGGTGTGCCTTGTGCGTTCACGGTGAAGAATGTAAGTAGGTGCGTCGAGAGTTATAGCTGCCGAGCTCGCGCGCTCAGCAGCCCCGGGCTGCTGCGCGCAACCGGAAATAAAGTCGTGTGAGATTATTGGCTCGGATGTATATCGCTATACAAGAGCAGACGCTGCGGGAAGAAAAAATAAATGCGTCTACTTTTCCGTCTCACTCGCTCGACCATTTTTCTCTTTACTCTGTGCCGCGAGTGACTGCGCGCCTCCGGTATACCCGGGACTATTGGCCTCTCTCTATACCTACACACACACACACACACACACACACACACACACACACACACACACACACACACATATATATATACATATACATATAGAGTCGATTCGGTGCCTGCGATGTGACGTCTCGATTCTTTATATGTATATATAAGGAAGTATGTATAAGGGCTGAGCCCTCGGAAAGCATCGGCGCGTGCAGAGAGCTGGGGCTCCGCTCATTTTCGGCGCGCGTCGTATCGAGAAACAGCTTTGCAACCGATTCTATTCATCAAACTTTTACTAGCAATTTACCGCATATACACACACAGAGACTGACTCCGGATAGAAAATAAATGGCACACGCCACGCAAAAACGAAGGGTAGAATCCTCGGAGGGGAGTGCGTGTGGGGCCGCTCCGAGCTCTCGAGTTCCGCGTTCCGTTGCGTGCTCGTTTTTCTCTCTGCGTAGAACACACGTTTGCCTGCCTGCGCCTACGTGCGTGCGTGCGTGCGTGTGTGCGTGCGTGTGTGCCTGTGCACCAAGTGCAGAGTCGTGTATATGGTCAATGACGTATACGCTAATCATGTCTCGCGGGATACATTGGGATATAAAATTCATGGAAATTGCCGCTCTCCGACTAGACTCTCTTTACCTTTCTTTTTTCCCATCCCTGCGCAGAGAGAACTTTGAATTACAATGACAGATCCCGGGGTCAATTTGACGGCGATATATACTAGCAGCCTGCTGCGAGATTAAAAATTAATAATTTACTTTTATACGAATCCAAGGGTATATACCAGTGGTTGTAAAAGTGTTGTTCATACGCCTATCAAAAGTAACTGTGTACACCATATTGTTAATAATTAAGAATTCATTTTTGTTACCTTTACTCCGTTATTGGCGGCTAATCGCGTTGTATAGACAGTAAGTACGCCTATAAATTTCACAATTCTTGTACTTATATTTCTGATGAATTTAATATAAAATATAAAATGAAATATAGCATTATTGACATGTTTAATAGTGCATGATTATTTGAAAACGAAAAACATTAATACAATCATTTCTTGCTAATTCGAACTTATCCTTTAGATATTTAATTGTAACTCTTGGCTCTCTTAAAAGTTGTATATCTATTATACTACTTTTAGATTATTTAAAACGATTTGAACTGAGAAAATATATAAAGGCTATAGAGTAGGTACTCGGTAAGTATAATCATTTAATGGAAGTGACCGTAACTTTGATAGCTGTTTCTTATCAGGATTCATAGGAAAGTGGGAAGCAAAATATCGAAATCCCACGGGAGTGCGGGGATTTCACCCTCTTGATAAATCTACCTTGAATGGCCAGCCAAAGTCTCTCGGTCTATATAGAAATTTAATAATACGAAATGTCATAGCCGTTACCCATCAAGTCAATTTTCATGTTGTAAACTTTTTCAAATAGGTACTTATAAGATCATTTCTGTAAGAACGTTTAACTTTAACTGTGAAATCAGTGACTGACAAATTGCGTAAAAACAATAACTCTGTTATATTTTTCAATATGTGTTTAACTGATAAAACATTAAAAACATACGTTTAATTTATTATAAATCATCAGTTAATATATCAGTTAATATAATTAAATTATATGTTTATAATATATCTTAAAATTTTTATACGTTTCTATAAATTACTTATACATATTATTTTAATAATTTTTCGTAGTGAAAAACAATACTTGTGATCGATAAATCTGTCCGTTCGCAGCTACAAACGAGAAAATTCTTTATCGCTGTATAATTTGATTTGAAATTTCTCAATATAATAATTTGCTTAACAAAGGCCAGAATGCTTTTATTGGTGAGAAATGAGACAAAAAATTCAAGCTGTAAGGAGATAGGAAGAGAAAGCACAGACAGATTATCTCATGCAAATGTCGAACTGAAGGGCGTACTTTTACTTTTCTTTCTCCATAGCTTTGCAAGGCCTTTATTAATTCTCGAGGACCTCAAGTGGGGCAGTGAAGGAGCAGAATTGATGAGCATCAAGTAATCTAATTTGCTATGGTATTATATTACGAAACGAATATCGAATAACATTCTGAAGCATTCTCTTAATATAAGTTATATGAAAACAATTGAATAAAGAATGAGGGCGATCAAAAATTTTAATTGGAATTCGAACAAGTTTTTTGGAATCTTTGTATCGTATTCAAAATATGAGGAAATCAACATTTTTATCCTAATATTGTTTTTAATATCCTACCGATCATACAATAAATTATAAGTAATGTTTGTTGGTAGGTATAAAAGAATAAGTCCCAATGAAATGGCTTTAATTTTAGATATCACGAGTTTTTCATAATATAATGTGAAGATCGAAAAGGTTCAAGAGATCCAAGATGACTTCAAATTCTTCGAATATACATGAATATAAAACTGCGTTTGCCAAAGCAGCTTTGAGTTTGCATACAGCTTCGATGTAATGAAATTTGACGTTTGTTTGGTAAAACTTATTATGCTCCATAGTAATAAACACCTTTGCACAAAGGACTCGCCACATAATTACATACGTGAAGAAGTAATCTATTTATACCTGCATAAAAAATTCGCATCCCTTTGCGGAGGACGTCGAGTGATTGTCTGAAATGAAAAGGAGGGAAATTTCGTTGAGCACGTAGCGGCGCGGCGGGTGGCATAAAACAAAAGGCACGAAGTAAGGCTACGACTCGTCGCAGGCAGAGACGCGACGAGTTTTCCAGGGCCGGGAATGCCGCCGCGAAAGAGATTGTCAGACCAATAATGCATCTCCCTTAGAAAGAAAAAGCTCGGCAAAGAGCATGTTCGGTCCAGAGATTTAGTCATTTAAAATGCATAGAGTTCATAACTTATTCCCACGGCTGAGTTGCGGCGGCGGAGGCACGGGCGGCCCGGGCTGTGGCTGTCGTAAGTGTATCTCTCGCTTTTGCACAAAGAAGACTACGACCCGATTTTCCTCTACGTGATTCCTGTATGCTCTCGCTTCTTCCCTTTTCCGTACTCTTTTCCAATTTCGCATCATACTTTTCGTACGCCATTCCCCGCTCCTGGCAACGTTAAGTGATGAACTGCTAAACTTCTCTCAAATGTTGTGTCTCAACTTTTTTTCAAACCCGGATAATCTCATTCGCATCTGGAAAGAAAAGCCTCTTTTATTGCTCTGATGGATTTGCGGCTCAACATATTTCAACTCTTCGACGTCATAAATGAATTTAAGGGTTTGTATTTGTAGTCATTTGCATTTGAAAAATGAAAACATAATAGTACTGCAATAGATATAGATACTATACGTGGTACGATTTGATATAAAATAATAACATAATATATGTTTTTTTACAGTGAAAGTAATATAATTCTACAATGTGCAGGGTAAAATAAAAAATTAGCTAATTGACCGGCATACAGAATTACCACGCTTTTCATTGTCGCAAAAAATAAAAGGGGCGAAACTCGGTGTAAACGGCTAAACATATATATCTCGCAGCTTGCTAAATTACAAACTTTTTTTCACAGTCACGGTTAACGACCGCGGCTTCTCTTCTGCGAGCTCTATACGGCATTGTAAAATGGCAATGCCGTAACGAGAGGAACGTGGAAAACTATAAAGTCGGGTTAAAATGCCGAGACCAGCTAGAACTGACGCGTTGGCTACGCACAAGTGAATTATTGCAGTTCAGATTCTATCTTGTTTTCGTGCGCTTCGTTCATAATGGTTTAATTCAAAACTCGTATATGCTGGAACGTCAACGTCACTGCCATTACATCCTATTAACGTTATACAAACTTTTTCAATTGTCTAAATCTATTTAGGAATTTATTAAGCAGACAGAGTTATTTAATACGCTATAAGCCCCTAACGGGAATTCAATGAAAATGTATTTTAATAAAATATACATAGTATGTTGTAAATAATGGAAGTTTTGTCATATTGTAGATTATGAAATACATATAGCATATACTTTAAGCAATAATTTGAAAAAAAAAATTAATTTCATAAAATTCATAATTTATTGTTTTTTTTATATACAGGAATTTAGTAGATTCTAAGAATTTTTTACGATAATAAAACTACTACAAACATGAATAATTTACGTAAACTTAAAGATTCCGATATGAATTTGCCCGTATACAAGTGAGGAAACATTTTGAAAGTAATTTTTTGCACTTTTCACTACTAATTGTTGCACGAAATCTTGATTTTTCCTCTAAATTTAGTAAATTTCAGCCTTAATCCTTTCAATTATCCCCACACTTCCCCAGTTCATTTTTTTTTATTTTCTATATTTTGACAAGTTCTAAGCAAAAACACCGCTTTGTACATTCCGCTGCAATCCTCTGCTTATTACGACTCCGTTGGCATCTTCCTTAACCAATAGTTTTTTTATAATGCAATAATTGATAAATAAATTTTAACGAAAACTATTGCAAATAATAGATAATTGAAAACTATTATTAACTAATATTGTAAATTTTTATAAACCTTGTTTATAAAAAAAGAAGAATCAATTCTAAAATGTTAAAAAAAGGTATATTTAAACATTGAAAAAATAATGTAAAAACAATTAAATTTAATTAAATAACTTTTGTTTTAAAAGAACAAGAAAATACAAAAAATTTGGATTATCAAATTTGTAAATAAATAAAATAATTTATAAGGTATGAGTAAAATAAATGGAACAATAAGAAAACGCAAATAATTTATTTCATAGTGATTTAAATTAGGTAAAAAACTATTAATCGAGAGAGGCATAAAAATACTGCCCGTTGCCAAAAATACGATTTTTCATAAATATACTTTTTTCGTATAATAATCATAATTAATTGATAAAAATTCATTAAATTTTAATTATTATTTTCGGAGGACTAGGAAATATATCAAAACACGTCATTTTCGAGAATGACAAAAGAATTACGAAAAGTATTTTAACGTATTACATTTAATAAGTAGATAATTAAAAGTTCTTTCAAACGCATTTTTCAGATTTAAAAAATGTTAAGGAGAACATATAAAAAAGTAAAAAATGGTTTTTGAGCGGTCATATGCCAAAAAAAAAAAAAAAAAAATTAAAACAAATGATAGGTCAAACATTAAAATCTGTCCATCAAGTCTTGAGATGTATTGGTACAAATGTTCCTATTTGTTTTTTGAAAAAAGAATTTTTCTCGATTACAAAGTCCTTTATACGGAACCAAAGAAAAAATGTAGCAGTTTTTGGTTGCACCGCTTAAACTCGTCAGAAAAGTTTCGAATATAAAAGACCATTTTTCTCAAAATTCAAAATTTAACATTGCATGAAATAAATAATTTAAAAATTTTTTATAAATTGTAAACCTGTAAATGATAAAAAAAAATTTTAAAATGTATTAGCTATTCGATAACGCTTTATACTATAAGCCAGTGAAAGTAGTAAAAAGTAGTTTTTTAAAAACAAAGTAGGAACGGTATCATAACTTAATTAAAATAAACGGAAAATAGTCAACAATAGAAAATAGTTTTGAAACAATAGTATCAAGCTACAGTTTTAAACGAGCAGTGTAATAGTACCTACTAAAAATACATTTCTTGTCACAGGCTTTTTAATTCATAAAATTAAACTCCATATCTTCCATTAGTTTGTCGTCAAAATAAAAAAAAAAGTTTTTGATGCATGATTTTTAAGAGCATTATAAAAATTTATAAATGCGACTTCATTAGAAAAATAGATATTCCAAAAATCAAATTAATAGTATACGGTACCGTTCTTTACATCTATCATATATACTAACTTTTTAATCAGCTGTATGAAAACTAAAAATAGAAATTGCAAACTATATCTCTACCAGGTGCATTACATTTATTTTGAAATAAAATGATTTAAAGAGAGCGGCGTAAGGTGGTGGCCAAGCCAGGAGGTTACAGTCGCACGAGTAGAGTCGCAATCAGACGAAACAACGCAGTGACTATTGCTGGCAATTCTTAACATTTTAGAAGACAATTCGGTCGAAAGACGCGTTATTCTTAGGTATACAAAGTTTGAAGAAAAAGTGATAAAAGCGCCCGTGGATCGTTAATAAAAGACACAAAAAATGTCACAGTAAGTTAATGCAAGTTATTTGCACAAGTGAAAAGAGGGAAAAGTCGGTCTTTCATCTTTCTTCCGCGCGCGCGCGAGCTTCCGTCAGCTCTGGCGCGCGACTCGTATAAGAGCGCATTTTACTGCCTCGTAAAAATGACTAAACTTAGATTAACACGCGGCTCCGCTTCGACGCGCTCGCGCCACTAGTGCCGCGGAAGAGATTTTCTCCCCCTGCATATACACATATACACAGGTCGCGCCACCCCCTAACCTATATATGCCATATAGCGCACGATGTTCTGGGGGTAGCTTCCGCGTTAAACTTTTCAAAGCTCGTGCGCTCTTCGCTCGCTGCTACTCTGACCTGCTTTTCTCTGTGCAGTTTTACACTGCGCAGTACAGCCGCGGGATCGAGTCACGCGTCCTCTGATTCTTTTTCCTAAACCTGTTTGCACATTTTCACAGACCGAGGAGCGCTGCTGCTAAAGGTATATCGCGGAAAATCGAACAGTCAGTCTTGATTCGGTCTATTTATGCACAATTTATGTTACAGATGGGTACGTGTTGCTGCGTGTACAGTTCCTCGTTTCCACCGATGGCTCCGAAAATTTTCATTACTGTGTCGTTGCAAACTTGATTCTCTCTATATAGTTTTTCCTAATGACGGGATATTAAATTTTAATTTCTTTATTAACCCTTAAATGACACTAGGGGTCCGAAAGACCCCAGAGTGTTTTTGACAGAAAATTTTTCAAAGTTACGCGCCACTGTTTGCTTTGTGG
>UELV01140874.1:0-36124 GCA_900490015.1 Megastigmus stigmatizans | reverse complement strand
CTCTCTCTCTCTCTCTCTCTCTCTCTCTCCGTCGCTGTGTACACGCACACGCACGCACACATAAACTTGAAGCGCACTCGTTAGCATTTCATTTTTATTCATTGGCCCGACGGCACCGAGGTCTCGCTCTGCGCTCGTCCGGCCGTGTGCTCGCGAAGATCCGCTTCTAGCAAGAGAGCGAAAGAGCAGAGGTGCATATAAACTAAACCACTGGAGTATTATCGTATTTAACCCCCTGTGCGTATATATGTATATATACAGTCGCTGTTCGCTCGAACCTCGGGGACGATTTTACGCGACTATTTTTTGCACGACACACACACACACACCACTGTCGTGCGTCGTGCCGGCGTATAAAAGCCAAATCTTGAAATTCACCGATATGCGCATCCATGCGGCATTCGGTTTTTGGATCAGTGCTCCCGCGGCCGCGTTTCGACCTGCCACCAAGAATTCTAAATCATTGTCTGCGCCACTTTTGACACGTACGCAGAATGTGCCTGGCTGGAGGCGGCTTTGTTGGATTCTTCAATTTTTCGCGAGAACTTACGTAATTCGATAAATTTTTCTGCATTGTATGTGTATCGAATGCGATGGGTATATACTATAGGTTTACTTTCTTCTCTTGTCGCGTCAATTTTCATTTCTCTAATTTTACATTCTAAAATTTTTTTAGTAATAATAAATAAGGTATAGATATAATTATTCTATCAATGTTAGGATAAAAAACATCGAATGTTACTTTCACATATCGTGTAATCCATCGTATAGATTCAAAATGCTTTCATGCAAACATTGCACCAAATATGTCTTATTGCCACGGTATCTCAAAAAATAAAAAAAAAAAAAAAATCTTTCAAACGTTCCATAAATATGAAACATTCAGATTGCGCCTGTACATATCTATCTGCAAAACTATATCGAAACTGCGCTACTCGAATTTTTTTTTTCTCAAAATCGCGGATTTTTCCAAAGCTGTCGAGTGCTCGCGTGGGAATGCGAGAGCTCGCACACTATATACCATACATGGGCCATAGTAGAAATGCGCGCCACCGAGGCATTGCACACATATGAACTTGGAAGCGATCCAAAAAATTCGTTCTCCCGCAGGGGTATACGCGCGGCCCGAGTACAGTCTAGTGTGCGCTGGGATTGGTACTCTCGGCAGATGCTGGGCAGCACCACCACCACGACTACGACGACGACGATCCCGTTTTGCATGGAGGCAAAAAGTAACGAGGAAGCAGCAAAGGAACAAAGGAAGTCAGATTTACAGAAGGCTAATGGACAATAAGGAGAATTCAGCCGAGATATCCCCATCTCTCGGTACAGTGCCACGCATGCGCTCGCTTCGTTTCTTTCTTCTCCTATATATATACCCGCAGCAAAAATTGGCCGCAATCTTTACGCCGCTTACGGAAAATTACCGAAGGGATTGCTTTTCGTGGTGCACTTACCGTTTCCCTCTCTCTCTCTCTCTCTCTCTCTCTCTCTCTCTCTCTCTCTCTCTCTCTCTCTCTCTCTCTCTCTCTGTGCTCTCGCTTTACTCGCTTCGTCTTATGGGACTTGTACAGTTTGTGCGTATCTATATATATATATATACGAAAAGTCCTTTCGCCAGCGCTCTCGTTTTCGTTTCGTTCTCCCCTTTTATTCGTATCTTGCTGATTTTCGCAGCCTCGTTCTCTTCACTTTTTTTCCTTCTACCTGCGGGTATAACCTCCTTCATTTTTGTTTTTGTTCTTCTCTTAAATTTAAATTAGATTATTATTTTTCATTCACAAAGAGCATTAGCTAAGTATACTTCTGGATCAAAATCTTAGGATAACATTGAGAATATTACTTGATCCATAAAACAACGAAATTATTCGTTTTGCAAACTTAAACACGACGATAAACCTTGGCTCCAGCCCACGCCGTGCTCACAGCCATCAAAGGCAGAAATCCACCACATTAAACGTATCAAACGGTTATAGTCTGCATCGGCAAAGTAAACGCCGCGCGTTCAATTCACGCGCGTCTGCAATCCGATAAGCAAATCTCAGAAGGAATCAGATTTGATTGGCACCCACGTTCGGTATATACAGTCCAGAGGGAATCGAAATGGATATGTATGATGAATGAGGAGCGACCCGATCTCTCGAATTGTGTATCTCTGCTGCTGCTGCTGCTGCGCGCGCGCTCGCGTGCGCCTGCGAAATTTGCAAACGCGACAGCGCCCAATATTTTGACCTCTACAACAGCAGCAGCAGCAGCAGTCGGGTGGTATAGGCATGGAAATCCTCCCAACCCTTCTCTATCCGCCGATGGAACGCAGTCTATTTGGAAGCTCTCCGGCGTTCGATTCGCCCCAGTGGAGGAGACAATAGGACGGTCTCTCTGCAATGACGCGGAATGAGAATCGCGCGCGAGAGGGAACATCTCTACTCCCTCTCTCTCTCTCTCTCTCTCCTCTCTCTCCTCTCTTCTCTTCCATATATAGAGAGAGGGATGCGTATATGCAGCAGAAGTACTGCTAGACGAGAAAGGACAGCGTCCCAGCAGCAGCAGCAGCAGAAGCATCATCGCGAGAATGAGGTAGCAGCGACGACGACGACGACAGGACAGGTGGAAAGAGGCAAACTTTTCTATCCCGACTCTGGAGCGCGCGCGCGGACGGCTATTGTCCCGGGAGTGTTTTGCTCTCTTTCTCTCTCCCTCCCTCCCTCTCTCTCTCTCTCTCTCTCTCTCTCTCTCTCTCTGACTCTCCCTTTCTCTCTCCCCGGCGCACTCATAGGTACTATCAAAATCCTCGTTTGCATACGCTAGTGCGCGCCGGCAGTTTGCATCGCCGGATAATGCGTAGGAGCTGGCTAGGGGATCTCGCGGCTATCACCGTTCCTGTTTCTTCTCTCTCTCTCTCTCTCTCTCTCTCTCTCTCTCTCTCTCTTTCTCTCTCTATCGCTCTCTTTCATTCCGGCTTTGCTCTTACTCGTGGATTCGTATCGTTCGTTTAATAACCACTGCCGCGGAGAATCCCGCTTTATTCGCAGAAGATTTCCTTCGTAAGTTACAAGCCAGCGATTACATGAAAGTATATACGCCTCTGGCTCTCTCTCTCTCTCTCTCTCTCTCTCTCTCTTTCCCCGTCGTGTAATAGTATTGCGCGCGATCTTCATCCTCTTGCCGCGAAATGAAAATCTCGCTTTTATAAATGAATTTTAATTAAATTAGGTTGTACTCTGTACGTATTTCAAAAAGGTACGAGAGTATATACCGAGCATAAAGACTACACTTAGATACATTGTTTTGCTTGATGCCACATTTGCCTCTAAAATGTTTTATGATAATTCTCTACCTTTATGAAACAAATTCATCAGTGATGATATTTACATTTTCTTTCGAGATAATTGGTGTTCGCTATTGTTTTGTAATGTTTGTCTGGGATAGAAAAAATTTTATTATACCTTTTGTTTATTTTTTTTTGTTCGTTGAAATAAAGTTCGAAGTTTTGGTCCTCCAGAAATTTTATTATTAATATAAAATTTGATTACGGGATTTCGAAACTTTCGTTTTCACATTCCTTTCCAAAACAGTTGGTGAAAAAGGTCATATTTATTGGGTGATTTATCTTGGTAAATCTCCAAATGATATATATGTCTCAGACACAAATGCAAATTTCTAGATATGAGCATGTTTATCTCTGAAACTCGAAATTTGCATTTGCGCATGAGACATAGGTATACGTGATTTAGAGTGTTATTAAGATCTCCTTTAACGTTATCTTGAATTAATGTTCTATTTTCAGATATGAAAATAGATGAGTAAAAAGTATTCAATTCATTTATAAAATATTCAGTTCAGTTCTTCTATCAGAAAGATTTTCGTTCATCACTTCTATATATGAACATTCCAGTTCCTTCGTATTATTTCTCATTATCACCTTTACTGTTGAAAATACTTAAATCGAAATTAAGAAAATAAATCTTTAAATTATTCGACATAACATTGTTGCAATAAAATAAAAGCATTCTTCCACAAAGTTAAAAACAATAATTCTTATCGCAAGGATTACCGATCGTATTACTTAGCTGATCCAATACATCGGACGTAGCTCTACTTCCTTATACTTACCGAATATAACGCTTATCTGCACGTTTCCAAACAAGCGCAAATACTTTGTCAAGCTTTAAAAGCCTCCCCCTTTTGAAGCAAACTCGAGCGGAAGAGCCGTACGCGCGCGTAACTTAGTATTCAATCTATATAAATAACTCGTGTACATAATGCGGATAGATGTCCAATAAAGCTCGGCAAACACCAACGGGGTACTGGGCACACGGATCTAGGGGAGGGGATACGGGTTGAAACAAGACTAAAACAAGCCGTTGATAACCTAATAACATGAATCAGCCGATGGTCGTCTTTGGGCCATAGAGGTATAGGCTACTCTCGATTACACGGGACATTGTAAGACCACTGCGGGTATCGCAGCCACAAGCCTGCGGTCATGACCTGGAGTGGCCGCAACCTTAGGTTCTCCAGATGCAATAATTAGCTCTTGAGGCTCTTCCCTACCTATACATGTAGTCCGTGGTTACGATCTCTCCATCAACTTGGATATTGCTCGAGGAGCTCTACGGTCATCAAAACCGTCAATTATGGGCGTATACGGAGAGAGAGAGAGAGAGAGAGAGGGCCGATCATCAAATTCCCTCAGGACACGCGAAAAGACCTTAATTGCAGTACGCATTTTTCTTCTCCTCCCGCGCGTGCGCGCGCTCGCGTTTAATAATTTTTCTCCTGCGGACGCTTTAATGCCGCAACCTCTTGTATTACAGGCGAGCCGAAACATTTCGCCGAGGAAAGAAACAGCTCTCCTCGGAGGTGTTTATATTGCGTGTACATAACAACGCAAATCTGTTCGATAAATCCTCTTGGCTCTTTTGACCGGGCTGGCTGGTGTTTTTTGTTATTGCGCCGCGAACAATCTCCACCTAGCACGATCATTCATATAAGAACTATGTAACACGCTGTAATTGCGCAATCAGGCCTGAGTTTCGCTAAATTTATAGTTGCGCATTCTTTTTATTCTACGTAATTGTGAACATTCATGGAGGGAGAGATGATTATTAAATATACACAATAAGGTGAGTTATCACTTTGAGGATGCGCGTTTGTACAGAGTTTACGAAAAGGAAAATTCGAAGCAACGGTGGAAAACAAGGGAACTCGGAAAACGCCGCACCGCTGCGAAATCGAATGAAAACCAATTGCAACAAACATGCTTAACATTCTTTATGCAAGTACGTGCGGAGGGGTTTAGCATAAAGAGTAAAGTAAAGTATTCGCGGTACAAAGCTGCACACTTTTTTTTATTCGTTTCTCGCATGAGTGGCAAAAGTGCGCGCACTTTGAACTTTTATCTAACGATGAAAGTAATTACCGTCCGACTATACTCTTTGCAAAAGAGAACTGGTGTATCTCTTTTTTAATTGGTCAAGCATTTGCCGGTACGCCCTACAGTAGGAGAGATCAAACGATCGCTTCAAGAGCAGCTCTATTGTACTGTTTGAGCAAGAGAACTCTTTTTCGTCCAAATAAGCGAAATATATACAGCCTTCGAGCACCGAAGACAAATAAAATTCAGACCCGCCTCGACTACACTGAACAAAATGTTCTACGCTGTATCTATACACGATTTTATTCGATTTTTCCGTTACTTGTTTTCGAATAGCTTCAATAATTGTATATGTACATATGTATCATACAGGATTTGCTAAACTTCACAACGTATATACATATAATTTACTACAGCGCGTTAAAATATGGTACCCTGAAATTGGCAAAAGATCTAATAAAATAAATCCATTATCATTATTGTACATTTAATTAGTAAAAAGCACTACTTGACTAAATATCATAATTATCATTGATTTGTCGAGTGACAAAATCTCACTTCCATCCGAACATATACTCTATACCTTATGTATATAAATCGTCATATTATATATTATTTCATGATCAACAAGCTCGTATCGCAACTGGTTTCGCATGTGATTTATCGACGCCTACGAAATAATTGCAAGCGCAAAACAAGGAAAACGGATGATAAATCGCTACATGCGCGAAAGTCGAATGAAACATTCCCAGCAAAAAGCGAGACGTGCAGTGTGTCCCTCGATCCCGCACAAAAGAGAGCGAGAAAGTGCAACACACATTTCTCGCGCATAGCTCGTATAAACCGCCGGCCTCCACACACCTATATATATGTAGCAAAAGTCGGTGCACAAAATCGCGCGCGCGAATGGAAGAGAGCTGCAGCAGCACGTAGGTGGGTAACTGGCGACACACGTTAAGAAAAGCGCCAGCGGCAACAGCAGCGGCCCTATACGGCAACCCTGCATGGCATGTGCGCGCGAGACCTGCCCTACTATACATATACATATACAGCATGGAACTGCACTGCTGCACACAGCTGATATATGGGGCCATGAGACATCTGCCGCGCAGCGTTCGCGCATTGTTTTGCACCTAACGTTCTTTACCCCTCTCTCTCTCTCTCTCTCTCTGAACTCCTCGCGCGCATTTACGCGACGTGCAACTCAACACACATGCACTTTCTCGCACACACACACACACACACACACACACACACAAGTTCAAAAGCTATGTGTATATAGGAGCACGGCAAGTATTTTGCGAGGAGAAGGGTTTCCGTTACACGAACGACTACGCGACGAAAGGTCGATATGTATACGACCTTTTCTTTCCCCCATCCTTCTCTCTCGAGTAGGTTTTACTGCCCCTGCACGAGTTCACTCACTCCCTCTCTCTCTCTTTCTCTCTCTTTTGCACGCGCGCGGATTGGGCTTATTTATCTTTACTCTGCAATACAGTCGCGTGCGAGCTTTAGCGCCCAGGCGCGCGCGCGCGTCGCTTTGAGTGATTTTATCACGGGAAGGAGGGATGGGAGGGGGTGGCGCGGGACTCTATAATATAATGCGCAATCTCGCGGAGAGAGAAAGAGAGAGAGAGGGAGAAGGTGAGGCTTTTCTTATAACACGCCAGGGGAGGCAAAGAGGCGTCTCATTATAAAAATGACGTCGCGTGTGTGTATGTGTGGTGTACGCGGCGCGCGTGCGGCTCTTGTATGCGGTATTGTCGCGCGCGCGCGCGGGTGAATTGAAAATTTATATAGGAAAAGAAGTTGGGGGATGGGAGGTGGGGAGAGAGGGAGTTGAGTTGTGCGCCTCGTATGCCAAGGGTAAGTGTTGCCTTGATATGCATGTTTTTTCGATCATTTGCATATTACAAAAGGCTTGAGGCTCGAGAATAAGCGCGAGCTTTAGATATAAAGAGATATGAATTTATACCTATATATACCTCGTGGATGTGCACGGAATCGCCCCCGCGGCTATGATTACCATGATTTCTCCTTTTTGCACTTAATTATTTATCGTATTTGCTCCGAATTAAAATGAGCAGCGGGAATTTTTTGTAGATTCTTTTGCTTGTATATATAATTCATGCCTTTATGAAAGAAAGTTATAATTAAAAAACCTTTAATATTGATTTTATTTATTGTCAGTTTATTCATCTAAAGATCTTCTTTGCACTTGTATACTGTATAAATGGTATTTATATAGTATATATGTAAAATATTGAAAATTTATAAATTTATTCATAAATGTTTAAAGCTTTATAAAATTCAATGATAGTATGCAAGTATGTTCGAATAGGATAATGTTTCGAAAATAGAAATACCTTATTTTAAAGAATAATTTTTTTAATGAAAAATTATCCGCATTAAAAAAATTCTGCTTGATTTAACACTTCTTTGACATATTATGTAAAAAAGATTAACTAGAATAGAAGTGTGCCATATTCCTGTACATTTTTCACGTGACATTATCGATATAATGGCCTAGCTCCCTTGTGCAGCTTTTCTATTTTATACTTTCATTCATTTTTTTATCGCTCATTTTTTAATTATCAAAGACTGAAATATGTCATTCTTTGAAGTTCCGATATGTTACAGAAAGGTTTCTGTAACAATAATAGATCTTTTTATATGTATAATTTGGATGACTTCACGTTAATCCACTCACGCCATGCTTCTATTTTATCATTGAGTTAAGTAATGTATAGAAGAATACGATATATTATGAAAAAATTTCAACCTGTTATTAAAAAAGTTTAGTTTTAAGCAGCGTATTAGTTTAACCGAATAGTGACTTATACATTATTGTTTGGAATATATTGAAGGTAATAATCAAAAGTATATAATACCAATTATTTAGTTCATCAAAAACACAATATGGAAAACAATAGATGGAATTGCATATGAAATTATTATCTTACTACATGTACATATTTATGCCTTTCCAACAATATGATGAAAAAATTTAATAAAATAAAGTATATAAGAATTGAAAATAACATGCCAAAAAATGATTCTAAAGCGACAATATAAAGATAACAACACACTCTGCATGTTCCCTTTTACGACAAAAAAAAAGCACGGCGAAGTCTTACCAACAACATTAATGAAAAATTCAACGGTACCTCCCAGCCATTGATGAGCGTTAAAAGGATTCATAACCCTTGGAAATCCCCGATCGGTTCTCGAGAGCCTAAAAACGCCGAGGGGTAGAAAACAAGTGCATTAGGGGGCTGCACGAGGCACTAGCTACACAGCTTCCGGACCCCCGCTCGAGTACTTCTCTCTTTCAGTTTTTTCATTAAGACTAGGACTTGTGTGCGTTGGTATACTAGGAAAGATAGCGAGAACGATACATGATGCAGGAACGGATATACATATTATATCAAATGAAAGTTTTCAAAATCTAAACATCATGTGAATGACTCGCGAAAATAGAGAAACATTGTATTAAATTTTTTAGATATATATATATATATAGGAAGTGGAGAATAAGTATTGAATCTTTGGAAGACACAAAAACTATTTTTTCGAGTAAATATTTGTAAAATCAGTCCTAAGACATTCTTGAAACAAAGCGCAAATTACAAAATGCTATACATCACAAATTTTGTATAATAGTGTACAAGTTTGTCAAGGAACTCATCGAAACTTTCCGAGACTAATTGACCCTTTTACCATCATTTTCTGAAGAATGTCGCATATTCAGCATGACTTGTTGCGCTAATTATTCCCTCTAATTAAAAGCTCAACAAGTTCAGGACCCGTGCGCGCGCGCGCGTGTCCCTCCGTTTGAGAGACGAAGCCCTCACTCCGGTATACACTAAGCACTTTATAGCGCATGATTCGATCGTATTTTCAAGAATGCGCAGCCCGGCCCCCGCCTCGCTGCATGTGCACGAGTAAAAGGAAAATGGAAAAAGTGCGTCACTATCCCTGGCACCTCATCGCGTAAGCGACGCACTCACGTGAAAGCCTCTTGTTCGCGCGAAAGCCGAAACGTGGAGCGCGCGCGATAAATAAAGAGCAAGAGAGAGCAAGAGAGAGAGCGAGAGAGAGAGAGAGAGAGAGAGAGAGAGTGGCGAAGTGCAGGCGAGGAAAAGTCTCAAGCCCGAGGGAACGGGAGGACAGGAAAGCAGAGTAGAGAGAAAGGAGGAGGAGGGAAAGAGAGGGTAGGGCTGTGTGTATGCACCCCCGCGCGACGTCGGAGTTCCCCGTGTGGAACGCCGCGAACAATGAGCCGGCACTTCGACCGCGTAATTGAAGTTAATAGGAGAGCTCGAGACCTTCCTGAGGGACTACCCCGCCGCGCCCGTTGCCGAAGAAGGAGCCGGAAAAGCTCAGACCGCCGCCGAGCGCCACCGACCTCCTGTATACATGTATAGGCGGGAGCAAAGGAGATGGCGAGAGGCCGCAAACGAATTCTCGATCCACGCAAGACTTCCTGGAATTCCTCAAGTTTCCGCAGCCCCCGAAATCTTACTTGTTATGAATAGTGCGCAGCGCACGATGCAATTGAGAGGGGAACAAAAGCCGTTTTCCGTGTGCAGAGCTCGTTTTTCAACTTCTTTCTTTTTTTTTTCTCTTTGAACTGCATCGAATTGCTGCATGTACTTTTGGTATAAAAAGGATTTTGGTCACTCGTTAGAAATGCAGATAAATTCAGCTTTATGTCTTTGAAAATCCACAAATTGTTTTTTTCTCGCAGCGGAACATCATAAATGTTGATAGAAGCGTTTCATTTTCTTCGAAAAAAAATGCAGTCAAGTAAAGCAGAAACTTTATTCGAGTATAAATAGATACACGTTGGTAACATCAAAGCGCCGACCGAGCCACGATGAACTCAGCTTTTTCAATCAACATTAATACACCGCGCTTCCATGAATGAAAAAAAAAATAAATAAAAAGACGAGAGAACGAAGCACTTCAAAAAGCATTACGCCAGGAGGACGAACGCTATTGCAAACATAAATCCCGTTACGGTGTTAACTATAACGTTCCGTCACGAATCACCAGCGACACACACGCAGTCCACGCGTTTGCTTTCACGAAAAGCACACAGTATTATAGAGACGCTTCGTACAATCCAGACGATCCGCACAAGCACTTAAGTATATTATACAGCGATATAGAGGAGCCCGCGCGAGGATAATTTGAATGGATGTGGCTCGTTAGATCGTCAAAGAAAACGGGAGCAGCGACGCGTCATCGGAAATGGCGTCACGGATAGGAAGTTTCCCGTTAGCGCACGCCGAGGGCAGAGGGAGGGAAGAGAGAGAGTGAGTGAGTGAGAGAGTGAGAGAGAGAGAGAGAGAGAGTGCATTACAAAAGCCACGCACGAACCAGACCACACCCCGACTAAATGGACCGTTGTACATAATCCGAAGTCCATATGGCCTCGTAGCCTCGACTTGGCCTCTATTAGATTAGATTAGTATCGGCCATCCTCCATTGATGCAAGGACCTTATATAGACCAAGTACCGGGGACGAACAAAGAAGTTCTTCGTGTCTGGTATGGCTTATATAATAAGGATCCCTCCCTCCCCACACACTATACCTATTTTACTTTGCCGCTCGAGCGCGATTAACGTCATTTTGAAGTGCGCGCACGCGTTACTTCGGTCTCTGGTATAGCGGAGCGAGTGTATTGTGAATGCATATAATCCTAATTGTTTCGAGATGACGCGTGAGTGTAGTGTATATATATGTCTCTTTCCCCGCATTGTTGCGTTACCTTCTTGTTTTACTTGCTCGCTGTAGTTCGGTATATGATATAGATCGGGGGATGCTCGTTCTTAATTTAATTATTTTTGAATGATACATTTAGTACGAGGGCATACTTTTTTGACTTTTTCTGCCGTATGTATTACTGATTCACTTTTATTGGAAAATTATTACGCAACTAATACATTGATCAAAGACAATACTTTGCCATGTTTAATCTGTAAAATATTATAAAGACAATAAATTCTGTGTATTTTGAGATTTTCAAATATGGTGTGATGAAAAAATTGTTTGAACGAAGAGTTAATGTTTGCGCGGCGTCCATCACAGGTGTAAAGTATGAAATTGGAGATATAAATCAGCAAAGTATTACGTATGTCAGTTTTCAAATTGATGTTACGCGGGTATAAATATGCAGTAACAATTTTTTCAAAAATGATTGCCTGTATTTAAGATATTTAAAAATTGCAGGTTCAAAAGTAATCTACTTAGGCATAAATTTTAATGACCAATAAACTACATAATTGTAGTTTTAAATAGTAATCAAAAAATGAACCAAATATATTTAAATTAAAGGCTGATTGGTAGAAATTATTTTAAATTAAAGTCAGAGATGTACAACAAGTGGAGCTAATTAATAACTTACAATTAGTGTACAACTAAATGAATTTTATTATCCATTGCATGAAAATTAATAAACTCCTATTAACATTTTGACTAATATAAAAATACAACAAATATGCTAACCTACGTAATAAATAATACCGCAATAGAATGTTATCAAATATAATATTTTCGTAACAATCCAAACTTTGAGATGAGACGTAAAAGATTATGATAAATGTCAGACAGTGTATTTTGATTATGACAGTTGATGCTCTTCTCCTTTTATCTCAATCGCAATTCACTGAATCGAAATTGCTTACAATACTGCTCTCTTCAAATCGAGGATTAATATCTACTGCAGCTATCATCGGAACTTCACCAACAAATGAACAAGTGATAAGCAGACAAGCTTCTCGTTTGTCACGTTGCAATTTTCTCATCAAAGAGCTATTCGATATATTTCTAAGAGGAACATTTTTCAATTACTGGTGCCTGGTAATTAGTAATTTGTAAGGGTTTTTTTAACTATCTTTGTACTTTTAAACAGGTTCCCCAGTAGCTATATTTTTAATAAATCTTTATCAATTTTTATAATGTATAACCATAATACATGTGGTTGGTGGTCAAAGCAATGAAACATTTATATAAATGATTGCCATGCAAGAGAATAAGACAATTTCATTAGCGTTGGTATGTTTTAAACTATCTTAATATAAATTTATTGGATTTATAAGTTGAAAACTAGAAAAACGAATTCAATTATATTGAAGATGCGTGAAAATATGAAAATTGCAAATGACGGACTGTAAAATTAATATTTATACACCTGTTTTATTCATTGTACGTAATAAATCATTATTTAATGAAGATAACTTTAATATATGAATGCTGCATATAGTTATTTTGTAAGCTATAAAAGTTGCTATTAAAGCTTAAAGCCGAGTATTGTGTATGAAATACAGTTCATGGCTATCATGAAAGTGAAAATGTTAGCGAAAGAGAACACTTGAATTAAAAAGATATTTTATGGTAAGAGATTAATAACAAAAGCATTGTGGTTTGTAAAAAAGATTTTAACTTTTAGATTTAATTATTGTTCGTAAATAAAGGTTACTTTCAACGAGTCCAAAAATAAAAGCAAAACATGAAAGACGTATAACTACAAATTTTTTTTTATAAATTCTACAGCATAAAGAAACGCCAAAAATTAATTATTTTACTTTTCTAAAAAATTTAAGAAAAATGTTGATTTATTCACAAAATTTTAATATTTTATAAATGACATAGTCACAAACTTTATTTAGGTGAAGTGCAAAAAATGATTCTATTTACATCTTATAATTGAAGTGTTTCCCTATATTATTACTTAAACCAATATGCAGTGAAAAAGCAACAACTTTAAAACGTTATAAACTTTAAGTCTAAAAATACTATATAACGTAGAAAATAATCATATTATTTAGAAACAATAAAATTATAGCTTAATTTTATAAAAAATAAAGTGAATGAAAGTATCGATAAATCATTGTTGAATAAAAAATGAATCTCATAAAACCTACGAGTGCATCTTAACGTTTATCATAACGATTTCTTTTCAGAGAAAGAAATAAAATTGAAAAACGACATAATAGCAGATATTTGGAATAGCGAATAAACGAACCAATCATGCCGCAAATTATATTTGTTGATTAATAATTGAATGATTTGAATCACCGATATGATTGATAATATTGCTATGTTAACAGCGCAACAAGAAATTGAGTAATTAAAAACGCTTCGACACTCAATTTCCGAAAAATAAACCACGTCAGCAAGCTATGAAATTCCGGATGCGAGGAGGCTTTTTCAATTATGTAATTAATTTCCCGTATTTGTGGAATTTATTATACGAGGCGCCACGGCGCGTAATGCAGCAAAGCATCGAACGAGCTTTCATTTAGATTGATGCGTAACAGCCCGGCCACTGCGTTGCAATTCACTAATTACAAGCGGCAAGCAGCGAGAGTAGGAAAGTGAGCTCGAATGATATTTTATCGCGGTTGTGTTATGCTCGCATTCGAAAGCGAGATTCCCGTAATTTAAAATGAAAATGTGGTCGCGAGAGGACTGCGGCATCAGTGGAGACGCGCGCGCGTGCCCAGGGAAATTTATACTCGTCCTCGCGTGCTGGATACCATGAAATTAAAATATTTTATAGTTCTGCCAGCGCGCGTGTTATCCTTGCGTGCACCTCACTTTATTCGGTATAAATTAAACTTGACTTTAAATGCCTCATATTTCCCTACAAAGTAACTTCCGCAAAAAGATTAGGTACAAATTACTGACGAGAATAGTTCTATCTCTCTGCGTAAATTACGTGCGTTTATTAAGCGGTCTGAAGCGGCCTTTTTTATTTTTAATTCAAATCGAGAAAAAATTATATCGATCGACGTTATCCGTATTTGTATAGTTTTCCAGTAAACGGGAGAACTTGATTGATATTTTTTTTATCATCATTCATCTTTATATTAACTTCATTAATCATTAAGAAATATTACTTATGTCGACTGTAATCTACTACAAACTGCCAAAGATTTTTCTATTGGTCTTACCGATAGAAATCTGATTGCCCATTAATATTGATTAGACTGTAAGACCGATAGAAAAATCTTTGGCAGTTTATAGTTAACTTCATTAATATTTACTTTTTTTAATTTATCGGATGTGATGTATGAAACTCCATCAAAATTTTTTCGATCGTTCCATATTTTTCATTACTGAGGATGAGCCTTTTTTCTTTATTCACGAGTTTAAGTCACAGCTTTATACTTGTCAGTAGGATTAAAACATCAAATAAAATCAGCGCGCAGGACACACGGCCGCACTTAAGCTCCGATAATTCGTTTCGTATCCTCACGTCCCTATAATATTATAAGCATATATCCGGGCGTAATCGATTAAAATTTGCCGCTTCCTCGCATAACTCCGCAGTGCACGTCAGAACGGCTGAACTATGTCCTCTTGGGCGATGCATCTTTTCCGCCTCAAGAGCGGAACCGATGCGGCACCGTGGAGAGGAAGCCGCAACTCACCCCCCGGCGTGCCACGTCAACGCCCTAGACTCTGCTGCTGCTGCTGCTGCTGCTGCGTAGTTTTACTATAGTCGCCACCTCTCACCTTCTCTCTCTCTCACTCTCCCTCTCCTATCCGCGTAATACGCGTATGAATCACGGCATGCGGCGGTTGCGTCGCTGCGGAGGCCGGAGGCGCAAAGTGCACATTGGCCGGGATTACGAACGTTGCTACGACGAGGAGGTCGAGTCCTAGACGCAGTAGTGTGCTGCTGCTGTTGCTGGACGAGTATACGCTGGCGTCGTGGTTGCGCCCAAGCGAGGACGACGGGGCAAATCTCGGACGCGCGGGCGGCAAGCTCAGATGGAATTACGCTGGGTCGGCAGCGGAAAATTCAAGGAACGAAGAGCCCCTTATATGCGCGCCGGCGACCTGTGTGTTAGAGAGAGAGAGAGAGAGAGAGAGAGGGGGGGAGGGATATGACAGAGGCATTATTTACGCTTGCAGCTCTATATGCCGCGGTGATGGCTTGTTTTGAATATGTGTCCTAGAGAGAGGAAGAGAAGAGCGAAAGAGCGAGAAGGATACCTAATGCTGCATGGCTCTTATAATTATGCATAGAGAGGACACGCGATAAGTGGAGTAAGGGGGAAAAAGGGAAAATAGGTGAAGTGTTTGCGCCATTGCGCAAAATTTTAATTATGTATGTGAGTAAAAGTATCAAATATCGAGTAAACTGTATTAAAAATAGCATTTTTCGTAGTTTTAGTAGCAAAGAGATTTTACAATTAATTTTATAACTGTATATAGTTAACGTAATGCAGATAACTTCCTTTTGGGTTACTATATTTAATTAACTTGGGTTGAACAGATTGAATAATATGCTTTTATTTCATAAATTTTAGTATCGATTCATTTCCAGCTTAATTTTCTAGATTAAGATTATTGCAGAGTACAGAATTCATAGATTGCAAGTAATAGCTTGACCAGCTATACATACACGTTTGTTCTGCAATGCGTTCGGGTTCGACGAGGTATTATTTACTGCTCTGGATCTCGGACAAGCGAGTTCGTTCAGTAAGCAAGTTGTTGCGAAATCTTGTTTAGAGTTGGGGGTTAAAAGGGTATAGGTATACATCCGTATACGGTACGGTCAACTATAGTTCGAGATCGCTTGTCGTTATCACATATAACCAATACAAAATCGCATGGTAATATATATCGGACGATAAATCGGCTTAACGCGATTCAACTTAGAAAATGCTAATACGCTGATACGATTGCGAATCATATAACCGTGAAGATCAATTCATCAAGTTTCAAGATTAATTTAATGTGTGTATATACGATACAATATAACCAGTATTACGCGAATTCCTTACACTGCAATGACTCGGATACACAATTATCAAAGATACAAACTTTGTGCCCCTCGAATGCCTCCATTACCTGCATTAAAAAAAGACTATAACACACTTATTAAAAAAGTAAAAAAATATAATGTTGCAATTTTTTCCATCTTTTATTTCAATATATCATGCCAATATACAATAACATATAAAACATTATGATTAGAATATAAGTAATTGTTTATTTTCCCAGCAGATGCTATGGAATTTTAATAAATTAACCACAATCACTCTTTGCACTTGAATCTCGAGCTCTGGAACATTGAATATTTGTCATTTAGCTTCCGGTAATTATGGCAAAGGTAGCAAACGCCAACGGGGAGCTGCGCATCCGGGTGTACGCGAGTTTCATGAGGATAGAGGCAGGGGGATCGAAATCGGTCACGGAAATTAATTAACGATAAGATTAATTAGTCCGGCCAACTGGCAGTCTGCTCTCTGCCGTGCGCACGGCCTCCGACGTCAAGCTATATAGTAGATTTCGATGCATCGATATCAGTATCTATCGCGCAGCTGGCTTAATTCTGAAAGAGGGACGAAGACAGAGTGCTTCTCCGCGGCGGGCGCAAAGCGTCAAATGAAAATATACAAGAGCAAAGGGCGCAAGAGTTTGTTGATGGTTGATGGTAAAGGTAAAGAGTATTTTTAAAGGAATAATGAATTGTGATAATATTATAGTTGCAACTACGCGTAATTTGTGTATATAGAGTATAAATTTATCAATCGCTCGCAATATCAATGTGAATAGTACGACTATATACGCAGTGCTTGCAGATATAGACATAACTGATTATTCAACTAATCAACAAGTTAAATTTATATTATTTTGCACTGCAGAAAGTGGTATACGGAGCCAATGTCAGCAGTATGATGTTATCTAATTATGCGCGCAACATCGTAATTATACCAGCGACTGCTTTCGCGCACAGGCTCGTCACTTCTCTCGAACAAAAGTCTGCGCGCAATACAGAAGAAGAGCGCAAACGCGCGCATAAAGTAATCGGGAGAGCAATATGAAAAGCGGAAACGAGAGGGTGCAAGAGATAAATGAGAGAGAGAGAGAGAGAGAGAGAGAGAGAGAGAGAGAGAGGAAGGGATACAGAGCGAGTGAAATGCGTTTCCACCGCGGGAGGTCCAGCGCAGTGTTATACGATGCACTCGATCGGATCTCTATGGTGATTGGCTACCGTTTTGCTGACCGTATATATATACGTGCAGCACAGGCGTGCATGCATATGGATATGGTCGCGAGAGGCTGGAGAGTCAGGGAGTATATGGACGGTGACGTAAGCGTTATGCGCGGGGCCGATGCATCGATTATACGAGCTGGCGTTGCGTATACTTCTCTGACGAGCTGGTCCACCACCGGCAGCAGCCCCTAGCCTCCTCCCCGTCCGATACGAATGGGTATATCCTGCGCCCCGCGCGTAATTGCTCGGTACTTCGGAGGAACGCACTGCAGCAGTCGTTCTCTGTCTCTCTCTCTCTCTCTCTCTCTCTCTCTCTCGCTCCGGGCTTTGAAAGATGCGCTCTCCCCCAGCCCACAGAGGTCCGCGCGTCGTTTCGATAAATTGACGAGCTCACAATCCGCGGCTCCATTTCGGGGCGGTATCGTTCAGCCGCGGGGCTTTCGGCTCCCACTTTTTATGAGGTGCGCTACCCTTTTTCTGTGCCTGCTTCAGCGGATTGCTGATTTTTTGTTTGTTTGTTTGTTTCAAGGAATTCGGCGATTGCTCTTGATCGTTTGCGCGCGCTGTGTAGGAAATCGGAGGAGGGGGACGAGGAGGGTTGAGAGGTTTATGGTGCTTTTCTTTTCTTCGACCGGATTTTTTTGTGAGATCTGGCTTTGCTTTTATATGTCATTTTTTCTATTTGGAGATGTGAGCTACGTCACTTCCCGATGCATAATTTTAATAATCAAATCGTGAGTCGATTTTCAATTATTGTTTCAATCAGCGTTTGGAGTTGCGATAATAGAACGTCCGTCATTACTCCAATCTGAATTTATGTTGATTTTAGATTATAATATATTGACAACAATTAATTGAACGAAACAATTATGCTAAAATTACAACATTAATAGTAATAGCATTCGCGATAATCCGCTACTTCTTTGGTCTTGATGCGATCTGCGCTAATGATGTGAATAAATTTACTTTCACGGTTGATTAAACGATTACTGATATATGTATATATTATATATGCTAGACAAATAAATAATCTAATGCTTTTGGTTTTAAAAATAATTAAATCAGATTTCTGCAAATTTGTATATACTTCGTTTATAATTTAATTTCTGAATAGAGATAAAAAAATTATACATAACACTTTTTAATAGTTTTGAAATGTTTATGAATCTAACTATATGCAATTATTTGAACTGCTTCAATAAACTAGCAGAATGTTATATAAAACGGTTCTTCTTATTTACACGATTCTCAATTCAAATGAGCTTTTCAAACAAGTACTCTGGTAAATTTTGCAGCAAATGCTTAAAGCAACGCTGTACCGTCACGTGGTTTCTTTTGCGTAATTACTCGTGCGATGGAGTATAATTAACCCTGTATGATTTTGAATGTCACTCAAGTACAAGCATAAAAGAGCCCTTGCATGCAATATCACTGGAGCTGGTAATGAAGGTCTGGAAGATGTTTATAATGCTGAACTCTTTACATCGGTCATATACGTCGTAAATATATTTTGGCATCAAAAGAATTTTATTTCTTTCCCAGAACCTATTCTTTTTGTTCGACTATTTTTTATGTAAAACTAAATTTATGAAAATTTATTTGACTGCATAAATAATTTAATTTCTGCTTAAAATCAAATGATAATGTTATCAGAATTTTCATACTTTAATTACTCAATTTGCAGCTAATAATAATTGGTCATTGTATATTTATAAATATTCATAAGGGGATTTATTTAATTAATGATGAGAACACTAACAGAACAACTGCAGGATTTTAATTTGTTTGATTCGCATTTGAATTATCTTCCGATATTTTCTTTTTGTCGCCGTGGAATAAATTATGTTTTAAATATTTAATTTAATTTAGGGATACTCTTTACCGAGATAGATACTGCACGTTATCCTTTAATTATCTATATCCTGAGAATAATCAAGAATACAAGTTTGGAGTTAATATCATAACTAGTCTAAAGCTTGTCACTTCCTCTGTCGTCTTGTCTGAGTCTTCGCCTTTATTCGCGCACCCTCGACATTCCACACCATAGCCTTAGTCTCCAAGACGCTTTACGCCGTACGTCAATCTGCCTTCTGCACTTTTCTCAGCCTCTCTCTCTCTCTCTCTGCTTTGAAAAATCCGCCCCTTCTCGAAGAACTTCTCCCGGCCACATCTTGCGAGACACATGTTTTGTCGAGAGACCCAACGGCAAATCTTCGACGTGCAAGGGGTGGGTCTCGCCGCGTGTCCCGAAGGGGGTCTCTATATAAGCTACTTACGAGAGAATCCTCGCCTGTGTAACACAGCGGCCGAACCTTTGCTCGCCGTGTCTTCTATAGTAACCTCTTCGTAGATGCTGCTGCGCTATATAGCCACGAACAACATCCTCCCAGACACAGACCCCGGAACGTTATACCACCAGTTTCGGCCACTCTCGAGACCCCATTCTCTCTCGCTTCCTAAAGCTCGACTCCGACCCGCCTATATATATAGTTACCCATTCCCTTTTTGTACTTCGATGCACTCTCGCTCTCGTTCTCCTATATATACTTGCATCTTTCAAAGTCATCGGTGTACATTCATTGGAGACCAATAAGGATTAAATGGACGAGTGGACCACCTCTCGTGAGAAAAGTCTAATAGGGAATCGGAAATTTCCATTACTGTTTAATCAGGCTAGCGCTGCCGCATTAATTTGTGAGCTACTGCTCAGTCCCTTACCCCATCTGGATAACACGCGCGACTGTCTGAAATAGCTGTTGATGCGCACTCGTCAGTTCGCTCATCTATACTCTCTATATGCCTTTGGCCGAATCTTATTTCGGGTGCATATCTAACCGACTAGATGGGAGTGCGTGGTTTTCGCGCACTTAATTCCGTTCTAGATATTATTGGTAGAGCCGTATTTAAGTGGACTTCCTATATATATATATATATACGACGGCTCTTCATTAATGCGCTTAATTTACTCTCGAGATTGATTTTGAAAGAGGACCGATTCGCTGGTACGAAAAAAATTGTGGTAGAGGAGGTTGAGTAGAAGCTGAAATAGAACGTGTAAAAAAGAGAGGATTTTTACAATTCTATAATTATTATTAATGGATATATTCTTTGAATGCATTATTAACTTGATTTTTCAACTCGTTGATCACAATTTTCTTTTATTTTATTTTATTAAAAAGCCGACTTATTAGTAATTCAAAGAACTGTTTTAAATTACGAGCGACTTTTACTATTCCAAGAAAATGAATAAATATACTTCATTTTCAGCTGATGCTCAAATAATGTAAAAGTATTTTTATAAAGACAATTCAAGAAAATACGATATCGAATACACTATAGGTAATCAAAACATCGATGAAAAATGTAATGTTATAAATATTTTTTAGAATCATGCTCACACCCAAAGTAAACCGCCCAATCCTTTATTCAAATTAAAAGTCAATTTTCGACACGAAACTCACATCAAGTTAATTTATCGCTATGCTTAAATCGACTCGGGAAGATAATAAACCGTAGAGCCAGTAAAAGATGGAGGGTAATTTTTACGACTATGCGCGTACGTGGGCGCAAGATGAATAAATGTGCATGCGTAAGTAGAACGGGGCTGACGCTTGTCCTGCACAAGAAGAATATACGAGAGAGAGAGAGAGAGAGAGAGAGTAGAACATTACTCGAGTTAGGCCAGAGGAGCTATGGAAGCCGGGGGAAAGCCACGTATTCCCCTATTAAATCTGAAGCGCACTATGCAAGAACTATGATTATGATAGTAGCCGATCAGGAATCGATTTACCGCCCTCGGACCTTCCTATTTCTCGTCTCATCTCGTTACGGCCCTCCCCGAGTTTCGCCGACGTGAGCTCTACACGTTGCACGTCATTTTGGCTATTCCCGGTGTATATATACGTACACTGAAAATGCCTCGTAGCTGCTGCTGCTATCGCCGCCCGAGCTTCTTGTTTACGAAAACGAGTTTATGATAAAATAGAAAATGGCCCTTGATTAAAGATTGTGCGCGGGACTCTATCGCCCTCTCCTCTTTGTTTTCATTCCCTTGGCTTAGCTATACGTGAACCGGGCAAAAATTTTCAATATTCTCCTTCTCTTTTAGAAATGATTCAATTTATAATTTGATTTAGAGCGTGGAATTTCGCGTAACACTCTTAGAGATATTTTTCAACAGGAAATAGCATTTACGTGCGCGCAAACTATATATGGATGAGGTTTTTTTCCTATAAATTTGTAGTTAACGGTTAGATATATTTAAATGAATCGTAAAAATCATTCATTTTTTAAAATCAATGTATAAACAAAAGATTTTTTCATTTAAAAAGAAAGTTGTATTTATATCAATTTTATGAGACGTCACGCTAAAAGGTTTTAGGAGAACAAATAGATTATTCGAGAGTCGAATTTCAAATGAATCACTATGATTGCGGTTTAAATGTTAAAAACAGTCAATATTCGTAATTATTTTTTTAGCAAAAGTTTAAGTCAATTTCAGCCAGACTTTATTGATTTTTAGTATTTATAATGTATAAGTTATGTAGCTTATAGGTACTACTTTAAAGCTTGTTATTTTTTAGTACACCTCCTTTTCAGTCAATTATGAAGTCAAGATATTATTGTTATTGATTTTACAAGCGAACTTTCGCAGAAACCTTTTACTACAATTTAATTATACATACACAGATCGTATAGTAAACTTTAAATTTGCAAACTAGTCGCAATATCTTGATACAGGTATATACCACATACAACAATGTGAAGCGCTGAGAAAAAAAAAATATTTGAAATTTCAATTCTAAAATAACTGCACGCGCGCCCCAGACTGCCTCACATAATGTTTCCATAAATTAAACATCTGTTAATGTTGAGCGTACATTTAACCGAAAAGTGAATTTAAGCGGCACTATGAACAAGAGTTTGAACTCCCCGCGCCATTAATTTCTCCTGCTCTTTTTGTGCGCTGCGCAAACATAATGGCCACTAGGTAGAATCTTCACCCTCTCTCTCTCTCTCTCTCTCTCTCTCTCTCTCCGCGAGTATAAACCTCCTCGGCGCGTTGCCTCGGTGAGAAAATTAGATTTGTGCAACGTTGTTGTAGAGCAAGAGAGAGAGAGAGAGAGAGAGAGAGTCGCTTCTCGTCTCCCATCAACGCTCGCGCGAGCACCTGCCGCCGCACACCGTCATTCTGCGACACAATGCCACTCTTATATAAATATACACACAGAGACTCCGGCTTCTCTCCTTAACTTTCTCTTGTCTCCTTGGAATATTCTCTTCATTTTAAACAATATCTGCCTTTTCTCGGATATTCGCCACCGGGAAATTTTATCGCTCACGAAAAGTCTAAACAAGCGAATTGCAGATAAAACTGAAAACTGAAGACAGAGAGAGAGAGAGAGAGAGGAGCAGAGTCACTATAGCTGGAGAATATAACCCTGCACAGCTCTCGCGACTTCAAAAGACCGAGGTTACACTCGTCTGCGCTTATCGCATTTACGTCTTCATCTACCCACGGATGGCCCTCTCTCTCTCTTTCTTTCTCTCTCTCTCTCTCTCTCTCTCTCTCTCTCTCTCTCTCTCTCTCTCTGTCTTCAGTTTTCAGTTTTACGATTGAATGAACTCAATGTTGTTCCCCCATTTGACGTATCTTTACTTGGCGCTGGGAAAACATTTTTCATCCATTTAAATGAGAGATACTCGATGCTCGTTCATATATCCGCCGCAACAACCCTACTGTTACGGCATTTTGAAGTGAAACCCATCCAACTCGTACAAGCTTCACCGTATTTCTGTATAATCTAAGAAACTAGTTTATGGATAGATTAAATTTAAAATAAAAAAGATGTATTCAAATCAAGAAATATATCTGTAATAAATTTACTAAATATAATATGTATTTAATTCATTTTCGCATCATCTTTAAAGTATAATAATGGAAAAATAAAGCGAAGTGATATATTGCCTCGAAAATGAATAACCGTATAACCGTTTAATATAGTTCCTAGCAAGGTATATAAAGCATCGAAATAAAACTAGAAGTGCATCTTGGGCAATTTTATGCTTCGTATAGGACGCGTGCAGTAAGCGCTAATATTATTGTGGTTAAACGTAACGTAACTTGGGTTGCGTATAATCCGCAATTTCAATTCATGTCTAATTGTAGTTTTCCAGGGTAGGATGAAACGATAACCGCAATAGCTGTGTGTGCTCCCCCAACGATTCGGCGCGCGTGCACTTTCCACTTTTAGCTTTTTACTATCGATTTTTCACGACGCTCGAGCGTCGACAACCGTGAAGAAAAAGTCACGCTACCAAGTAAACAGACCTGCGTTAAATGAATGAAAAACAAAATTGTTAATTAAAAATCTACCTATGACTCTCAAATTACCTTTTTAATTTAGGATTTGAAGTTTAAAAGAATTTTTAATCAAATAAGAGCTTTAAATAACTTTATTAGTAGATGATTCCGAGTATAGTCAGACTACCTATGTCTATAGGTATACAATCCTATATGTTTGATGTTAAAACTTTAAAAAAGAACATCATTTGATTTTTTTTCGAAAATTTTTTCTTTTTTTGCAATCTACATAATTATACAGTTTACCAAGATTCGCCAGTGGGAGCTTAATTGCTTATATTCCTGAGCATCACAGCCCTCCACTCGTAGGATGAAACCTTTATAACCAAACCCAAAAGCTGTTCATTCGAGCATCTCTGCTTAGTGACAATAACCAGTAGTCCAGCATAATAAAAAGTATAAGGAATTCTAATCATATAGCAATTCGATATCGCTGGCATATATAAAACGTTGGTCCCGCGCAAAAGCACAATTAAACTCTCGGCGCATAACTAACGAGAATTCCGAGGGCAAAAACCAAAAAATAAAATGTATCCAAATGAAATATGCGCTCGCGCAGCTGTTCAAACTGCAAATGCGCGCGAGCCGGCATGCAGGTATAGTAGCACAGATCGAGCGACTGCGTGTGGCTGGGGCTAAAGAGCGACCGAGAGAGAGAGAGAGGGGGGGGAGGGAAGAGGAGAGCGCAGTGCAGTAGCTGCTGTGTATGTGCAGTCGGACGTCGCGGATCATAGCAATACATATTCTCTGACGGTCGGGGTTAGCCGTAACTCCCGGGTTATGGGGTTACACGCGTGCGGCCGTGGCGTAGTAGTAGCCGCTCGCTTAGCTCGCGCCCGTTTCGCCTGCGGAGAGAGAGAGAGAGAGAGAGAGAGCGAGAGCAGCGCGCTATCCAATTCGAGTTAGTAAAGCCAGAACTAAACTACATTAAACGGGTAATTTCCCATCGACCGGGGGCTATGTGGCAGTGTTGGAGCCGGGGCTGAGGCTCGCTCGCGCGTTGTCCGCGCCGCCGCCTGCCCGCCCGCCGCGAATTAGGTTTATGACGTCGTAACGATGGAAATATAAAATGTTCCCACCGACCACCACGGCCGACGCGGCGCGCGACGTCGATGCACTCACTCAAGGATACGGCCCAGGAATATTCCCGGGCTTATTGACAGTACTTCCAGGAGCTTTTCTGATCCTTTTTGTCACTGCACACTGCTCGACGTAAATACAATGCAAACACGGTGCAAAAAGTGCTTTGCTGGCGTATAGCTGAAAATTTAATCGACGATTGTCCATCGCTAATCTATGTGGACTATTAGGTAAATTATTGGAGTGACAAGTTACATGGAACACTAATACAGTAAAAGAACTTGAATAAGACAATGAAAATGTTACATGTAAAAACACGAATATTTCATTGTTGCAGTGAATTTTATTTCTTAAATTCAATATTTAATAATAAAGTTTCTTTAAAAAAAAAATAAAATAAGAATTTAAAAGGATTAATTATCTTCTTTGTCAAAGGAAGTTCCAGACTTGGATTGTGGAATCAGTTAATCGAATCTTTAAAAGGTGCTTCTCCATTAAACTTTCACGTTCTGCTGAATTTGCACTAATGTAAAAATTATTGTGGTATATCGTTATCATTAAAAGATCGTAACCACACGCAGTAAAATTTACTGTCTTTGCACTAAAATGATCGTAACAATATTTCACTTCTGAAAATTAATACTGCAGTCTTAATACAAGTGAAGTAGAAATTGTAAAGTTGATTTTGTAATCTGAACATTGATTCACCAATGCTCATGCATTATAGACCACTTTACAGTATGTATAAACCAGTCATACCATTATATACTTCAGTGGCAATGTAATTTTCAGTAATGCAACAATTCAATAACTTTGGCAATAAATTAGTTTTTCATATTACATATGACATACCACGATTATATGTATACCTTATACAACTGTATGCAAAGCTATAGAAACTGTCATAATGATTCTCCAACCGAATGATGATTTTCATTGACAATTAATAATATATTCGCATTTAAAAACTTATTTGAGATTTCAGAGTAATGCAAAATACCATATTTTGTTTACACTAGCAAGGATATGTAATATTATTAATATGTTATTATTGCAGATACCATATTCGTTTATTGATTGAAACAACATCGCATATGATAATTTTACTACATTATGACCAAAGGTGCCAAAAATAATGTTACATTAAAATAATTTAATCACGGGTGTATATCAAACATGATAAAGTTAATTAAAAATAACATCGATATCGCGTATTTATTTGTTTTTGATCATAACGCAGTAACTGTTAATAATATTATAATTATTTTCGGTACATGCGAACGCAATATTGTTCCAATTTACAACTGTTCGATTATCTTTTTGCTTCCCGTAAGTGCGATGATCGATAAAAAAACTCGTTATTTATAAACATTTGTTTTACAGGTCCAAAGGGTAAAGATAGAGCATCAATGGCTTATCGATCATTACAGTTTCTGGCTTTTCATGCTGAGATAGAGCCAGATATCGGCGGAATATCGTGCGATAATTACAATGAATCGCATAGCGATAATGCGGAATTATGTGTAAGCCGAGTTAAAACACGAGAATGCACCAGTACTCTCACTCTCACCCTCGTCCTCACCCACCCTTCTCCTCTCCTGCCTCCTCTCTTTACTCGCTCGTAGCATGATTTGTAGGGGCTCGGCGTCCTACCCTCCCTCCCCCAATAAAGTTACCATAATTTATCGATGTAAAATGCGTCTATAATATATATGTATATATACGCGTAGAGTGAAGTAGAGACAGTATACGACGCTATCCGTCCAGTGTCTTTTTCTATTGTACCTCTGTCATTCATTTTCGATATCCCTCCGGTCCGACAAAGCAACATGTAATGAAACTTTTTCCTTGGCCGTCCTATTCATCGGGAGCTAAGTGCTGAAATACAGAAAAGAGAGCTAGAGCGCCCTCTTAACAATAAAAACAAGTCAAACATTATCCTTTAGAACGTCGGAGAAAAGTTTCTTCTTTTGTTGGCGCACGTACTCTCTCTCTCTCTCTCTCTCTCTCTCTCTCTCTCTCTCCCTCTCTTTCTCTCTCACTCACTCTCTCTGTTTCTTTCTACACGGGCCGTAGTTTCTGCACTTTTAGAATCAAAAGCGCGTAAATTGCTGCAAAAAATCACGAGACAGACTTGGGAAGCAAAAAGTTCTATTAAAAACTGTCAATTAAGATGCTCGAAATTTCTGTTTTCTTATGACCTCTTTTGTAATATTCTTAGATCATCAATCACATATTGTCTTCTGAAAGTTGTGGGTACGTTAGTTATTTTATTTTTTAAAGTGAATAAATCAAATATTATATTTTTAGAATCTGTGTGATCATACACCCCATAATTGCATAGCTTTACATGTATTCGAAGATAACAAATCAACATCAGAAAACCTTATAAAAAAAGTAAAAATGTAAAAAAGTAAATTTTTTTAATTGTGGTTTTAATGACCCACTATTTTGAAACCAAGTCGTTAAAATTAATAATAAAGAGGCAAATGTAACGATTTGAAAATGCCGTTTCGATGGCAATTTTGGCAGTCGCAGGTCGATCGCGAGGTTGTAGCTTGCTCATTGATATGGAAATGAGTTACCAAGGAATTACAATAGAGATGCAGACACGGATAGCTGCAGGACCGTCTGAATAATGGATTTGCCGAACTCCTCGCATAACAATGATCTCGTGACCCAATATAGTGAAAATAAATCCACATTTGGCATTATCTCCAGTGTTCGTCCGCGAGTGTCTAGCTTAGATATCGAAAATCAATAATAATTCGATATCCACATGTACTCATTCTTCATCATGCAAGTTGCTCTTCGTATTATTATTGTTAAAACTTTCATTCTAGAAACTAGTAATCTATTCAATACTCTTTATCCATAAGTTATACTCGTATAATACATACTTTGTTATACATATAACATAAATAATGCATCTTCTGTACTTTTTGATGTACATTTTTGCACAATACACATAGGAATGTATCAGGTACTTTTAATCAAACACTCAATTATTAGATCTATTTTGTTACACTACAGTAACCAGTGCAGAAACAGATATTACAGACTGATTTCCATATATGGAGATAGAATATCATCAAGAAGAAGAATAAAAATACAGTTTCAAACATTTCGCAATAGCAGAAGCATGCTTATCTAGTATTGCTAGAACAAGTTTAATAGCTCGCTAAATGCGAATGCTTGGCAATGTCGCAATAACAACAAATCCATTCGCCTTGCAGGACGAGATAGTTTGTGATGTTCGTTGGTTAATTGCCAAACCGGTGGGTACACATTAACCGGGCCCTCGTGTGTCTAGTTAGACGTGGACCTAATTGCTGCGATCGAATTGCTTTATTAATCGGGTCGATCGTCACCCAAGCTAGCTTTTAGGTGATTGTTGGGTACTCGATGCCTACGGTGTATCCAAGCTAAGGACCTTCTCTCTCGTCTTCTATGGCACACCTATCCTTAGGTAAGATCATTGACGATGCGTTGAAATGTCCTAGAGTTACACTAGAGTGTAATAAATCAATAAACTAAAATATAATATCAACGGTATTCCATGACGTATACATTTGTAGCTTTGAACCTTTAAGAATACTATAGTTTTTAAGTTGATATCGTTATTCTCGGCGAATCCATATATAAATATGTAATAATGACCAGTTTTACGAACTCACCGAGTCCATTAAAATATATATCTATAAATAACTCGCATAGTTTAATCTATTCAAGAATCTGACGATTCTTTCTATATTTAGTCAAAGAGTTAAAATATTCATTCTTTAATATTGATGAAAGACTCTATTATATTATACTATAATATTTGCGAATCAGATTTCAGAGCGGAAGCTGCAATTACGTATTTAGTATATTAAGTTTGATTTACTGATCAATGTAATTGTATCCTCATGCTAATTAATTTTCAACGCTATAAATATTGCATTAATTGTTCAATTTTATTTTATAAATTCCAATTAATATTATCCAAAAATATCTAATATACATAACTTAAGATAAACTATCAAAATCTTATTACTTTAAGAAATTACCGTTTATAATTAGGAACGAGGTCGTGAAAGCCGTGTCCACTTCATTTCACATAATTAAGCGAACGGCAACGTGAACATAACATCCTAGACTAGCACTCATAGCTTATACTACTAAGCGATAAAGCTCTATTAATGTGTGTACGTGGTATCATCGAGAGACCAACTGAGATGAGCGAGAGAGAGAGAGAGAGAGAGAAAGAGAAGTAAGCAGAGAGAGAAGAGATGGCAGACGTAGGCTAGGGATGCGACGGGGAATAGGGGAGATCAGAAGGATTGGTCAAGGGAGCGGAAAATTCGGAGAAAAGGTCCTTCACACCGCGTTTTGTTTCCCCCCCACTCTGTACACCTCATTTTTTTCTAAATATCCCCCTTCTTGCGGTTTAAGAGCTATTTCGCGCTGACGTCTATATACATATACGTGTGTGAGTGTGTGTGTATTTGTGTATGTGTGTGGGCAGTCTACTATATCGTGGGGGCATGCGAGCGCCACGAGCCGCGAAACGAGATTTACTGCGGCTGGTGCGCATCCTCGTGAAATGGCATTACTGACACGTACTCCCCCACCCGCCGCACGACGCACACACGTTTTACGGGAGGGTAGGCGGGACGTGGAGGAGGGGGAGTGCGGGTGGGGGTAGGGGGTAGGGGAGGCGCTCGACTTTATGATTTCACGAGCTGTCATATGGCTTATAATGAAAATAATACCCGCGCCACTTCTGCCGTTCTTTTGTTTATTATTATTACAGGTATAGCCTCCGTTATATAATTTGCATTAAACAGCTTCGCGCTACTTCTCTTTATTAAGCATAACTTATTACGAGGAAGTAATAATAAATCAAATATGGACGCTTATTGATTGTGTTTTATTGGAATAGCGCGGGTGAGCGCGCTCACTGAAATAGTCCCTGCATCAAAACGTTGATAATGTAATAGTTTGTGTAGATATAAAATAATATTGAGAGTTTCATTCGTGACAGGCTATCTTAGGTTTTATAACTATTTCAAAAAACGTTATAAAATTTATCGTCATTTTTAGAACACTGTTTTCAATATTTCTATCCTATTTTACGGTCGATACGAAATCTCGACAATTTTTCATTCCGCAAGATTTTACGTGTAAAAAAATTGTTTAAAATACACAAATAAAACTTTTTTCCCTCACCTTTATTTGATTTTGCTACTATTATTTTCTATATCCTATAGATATCTTTGAAAATACATTTGTATTCAATCATTTCAACTCATCCATATGAAATTATATTAAGGATATAATAAAGCGTCCTATGCTAGAGGAAGTCGATCTAATTTGTCGTTTTTTCAATTAATTGGAACCAGTAAGAGGTTTTTACGCATTGAAAGTTAACCTCATGATTATGATCATATCTTCTTTTGTTTATGAGTTTCAATATTTAAGTATAATTTTGAGTAATATTCGGACTTGACCGGCGTACTGCTCGTACTACTAAACATTCTATGCAAAATGAGGCTTGCATGATTTAGCTTTTTTTTAATTAATTGGTACAGAGAAATAGTTCAAATAGTCCCAGGAGGGGAGATATGCTAGTGATGCCCCTTCAAACTTTTAATAATGTTACAGCTCAATGAATTTTCTGCATTGTTATATAGGTTTGGTAATGACATATAAATAGAAATAAATCAACTGAACAATATTTTTATAAAGTCTTTTGGATAATTGGACCTCTGTAAAAATTATACAAGCAAGGTAATAAACAATAAATCAATTAAGATTGTAACCTTATTTTTTAAATAAATATCCAAACAACTATATTTTTCGTTCAGAAACTTGAAAAAAATTGTAGCAGATTTATTAAAACTGATTGTTTACCCTCGATGAATGGATTAATATTCAATAAAATACAACATGGTGGGTATCCATAATAATTTACAAAAAAAAATTGTAACTTAATGAAAATTCTTTTTATTTGAGTGAACGCTGCATATTTCAACAAATATTGTTATTATTCCATTCGCTTTTCCAACTTTTATATTATTATAAATATTAATACTTTTGTACAGAATAATAAATGGAAACAATGAAATGATTAATTATAATATTTCAGATTTTTTTAAAGTATATAGACATTGTTTAATTATGCACGACGGCTAAATAAGTAAGATTGGACAATGGGAGTTCATCGAATTAATTATAACCTTTTTGAAGTACAGTACGTTAAAGGATTCATGTAAAAGGATCCTTAATTAAATGAAATCCTTTTTGTATCAAATTAAAATAGAGTAAGTAAATCAATTCAAAATAAAAATTTCAATCCAATTTTATTAATTAGTAAAAATTAAGATTATGTACTTTATAAACGAGCTCTTCTTTGCATTTTAAATTATTAACACAATACAATACGAAAAAGACCACTAAAATAATTTAATGCATATAATAAATAATTTAACAATTAAATTATATCTATAGAAGAGGTTTAATATATCAAATTTCCTATTTAAAATAACTGAGCATTTTGTACAGAGAACATTATCATAAATTGTTACAAGAGTTAATTGTAATAAATCGACCTAAATATTCTAATGTTCTAATATATAGTGAATGCAGTTAACAAATATTTATTTAATCAATTCAACGAGAATGACCCCTTTAAAATACAAAATTAGTAGAGTAGCAAGTTATACAGTAGCAATATTAGTATTTTTTTTCTGTTTTAAACCTCAATAATACTCTAACAGCTTAGGAATCATTGCAGTTTTCAATTTAATTATTGAAGAATAATTTGACAAATCAACCTAACGAAAGTTCCATAACCTACGCAGCCTAAACACAAAAGAGTTAAAAATAGATACTGCTTTGCTATCCATTGCCTTAAATCGCCTAATACACCTAACAAAATATGCAGGAATTGAAGTTCAATCACTTCCGCTAAGGAAGGATATTCGTTACATGGAATAAAGAATTTATACATTAAAGTGATAACAGTCAAGTTATGAACTGATTTTACCGTATACATATTTAATTTACGAGAAATCTAACTTTAGTCGTGATTGAATTTATACATTGGCGTAAGAATCTGAAAGTCATAGGTCTAAGAAATCTAAAACATCATATTAATTAGAGAATTCATTTTTACAATAACATCTCTATGTTGAATTATGAATATTATCAATCATCATCAATAGAAATCACAATCCTAAAAAATTATTTAAAAATCAAAAATTTAAAAGTGGCATTGGGCATTGTACTTGCGCACAATAACCGCATTTTTGCAACGAGGAGAAAAAAAAGTTCCTTGTCATTCAATACAACCTGACCCTTCTAGCTTTCAACCACTAGCAGCAGCAGCAGCAGCTACCCATTATCCGATTATCCCAGGATAAATCGGTGCAGCATCGAGTTCGCTTTTTAATTACGCCTCACAACGCATTAATTTTCCAACCGAACGAGCATAACAGTCCCCGATGCACTTGAACTTTAGCAATGTTCCCAAGGCCCTGCACCCTTACCCCAGTATCGCGCGCGTCAAACTCGCTCGATATATTCTCGTGCGGCTCACACTAAACAGTAGGTCGACTTTGGACGCACTTTGCGCCTCGCGTGGCTCGGCTCAATCTGACGTTAAATAACAAAACGTAGCGGCGAGCCGTCGACGCTGAGCGACTCCCGCGGGACACTCGGCGCGCGCGCTCTCATCCATCAGCGCGGGGAATATCAAACCCCCGCGGGAAAGTGTATAATGGGCGAGAACCTCGGCATCGCGAACGACTCGTGCCGCTGCCGCATCAAATTCAACCCCTCCCCCCCCCCCTCCCTGAAAACGAGATTCGAGCCATGCGAACGCGCGCTAATGCCACTGGAGACGCCCGAGAGGCTTTAACGTCGTGTTTGCCACAGCCAAATTTTTACGTCAAGAGAAACTCGACACTTGTATACTCGCCATTCAGACTGATAAGAGTATTATACCATATGACGGATAAATGTGGGAATAAAGTGTGCGTGCGGGCCTTAATTCTTTAGTCGCGAACTGAATCACATTGTTGTATGAACATTTTAAAGTTGCTGCTATGCAAAAACCGAATGATAATTATACCTATTTTGAAGATATGTAATTTTAAGTTATTGAATTAACTTATTCGCGATAATTTTCCATTTGTATATAAATACAGTTTATAGAGCTTGTGATGTTGACAACATTTAATTAGGATTGTGAATTGGAAATGGAGTAGCTCGGCCATTGACATAGTTTGTATTGAAGTTTCGATTCCGTGTCACTCCTTTACATATCAATGCTATTAAATTATCAAGCGCAGGGTAGTTCGAGCTAAAAGTTGACTGTAATATAACCGCAAGTATTATTTAAAACTACGACAAAATTAAACGTCCTAACAAAATCAATGCCTAATTGTAGAAACGATGGATCGATTTCGCGAATTGCTTCAACATACTCTGCACCATTAACATAACGTATCGTACTTTGCGAGAGGAGTTCATCAAATGATAAATTCAGAACGACGCGCTCGTACAGTCTCGCGATGCAGCGTAGATACCTCAAAAGTCTCAAGATATTTCGCTGACTCATCTCCCATAGGTGCACCTTTGTTCCAGCTCTCTAAACCCTTTCCTACACGACCATCCTCTTTCCTCCTAAACACGCATCGGTCTTTTGGCCTCTTCCTTCTTCTCTCTGTCTCTCGCTCCGCACGGTTATACGGCTGGAGCCGTAGCTCTGCACAAAACGGGCGCAGAGACACTCACTTAATTGCAGAAGCGGCAATGGCCGTTAATGCGTTATGCTAATCGAGCCGAGATTTACGACAGAAACGTTTAAGAGTTTAGCCTCCCTTCCCCCCCTCCCCTCCTCCCATCCGCCCGGTTAAAGAGGGCTGGTGGTGGTGGTGGTGCGGTCGCGTGCACGCCTACACACCGCCCAGAGTCTCGCCGCTTGCATTGTGTGCACCGTTGTAGTCGCGCGGTGCATGTACAAGCGGTATACAGGGACACCCCGAATGCGCGTCCGACTTGTATATATACTGCACATTTGCCTAGAACTCCGCTCGAGAGAGAGAGAGAGAGAGAGAGAGAGAAATTATTCTAGAAAGAATTTATCGCGCGCAGTCGGGCTTCTCTATATTTGCGTATATTTGCGCCCAGTATACAGAGAGGCAGATACTCTCGTCTTGTTGTTCGCTATTTATGCCATTACTGCGCTAGCGATTCGTTTAGTTTCGATTTCGGAATGTTTACTTATATCCTTTAACGTTATTCACTACACATTTGACTTCTTTTGCGTGCGGTAACGAGAAACTAATGGCTTTTCTTTGTTTAGCTTTTTAACTCTTTCCTATAAGTTAAATTTTGTTTAATAAATGTTGCTTGTAAAAATTTAACGAGAGCTATTAGGAAGGAAACTATTTCTTGTCTTGCATCTTAAAAGTATGAGGATAGTTGAGTTGGGTTTGATTTTAATTTGTTCTTATTATTTTCTAATTGAACATGTTTCATAAGCACATTCACACTCACACTACACACTCTGTATACATTTTCAGAAAATTGCATGTACTATGAAAGCTCTCCTAACATTACTGAATGTGTAGTACAATAGCTGACAAAGTGCGTGTACACAACTCCTTTTCTACGTCCCCAGTCCGTAAATGTCCTTTATTAATAATCGAACGCAGTGTCAAACTCTGTCAACGAGTCCAGTCCTCTGTCTTTATACCCCCGATTAACATTGCCTCATAGACGTGCGACGTCGCACGACACTACGTTACAATCTATCCGGTCTGTTCTCGCGAGAGAGAGAGAGAGAGAGAGAGGCGATTCTGTGCCTGTGTAAATTACAAAGAGCCCAGCTGCGGCGATGCAAATAATTACAAATCGCGGGTATTGCTATAACGCAAATTGCGTAAAGCATACAAACATGAAACGTGTAAAACGCAGGCCGCACGTTATACTAAAGCACGTTATGGATATCGCCAGTCGAGTGTGCACTCTCCCCTCCTCCCATTGGAACGCATGAAATTCGAGTGCACCTACGTGCAGCAATGACACTCGATCGATGAATATAAGCGAGCACGTATGCAAACGCGCATCCTCGTTTTCCCCCACCCGCAAGTATAACTTTATAACTATGTATGTACGTGCTGTTACACCGTGAAAGAAACGACATCGGCATCATTATGAAGTGCATCCGGTAATAATAATCTAAATCAAAGTGGAAGTGCCGAATAGCGTTATACAAATCAAACCGAAGCGTGTATAAATGGCTGATATAAATATAACTATATTATTGTTTAAATTTAATTTTTATTGTTACAGCAGATTGCTTTGTCATGGAAAGGGTATATATGTGTATAATATTTTATTGATGTTATTGATTGCGTTTGACCGACTTTAAGATTCATGGCTAATATTGATAATCAATAAAACTGCAAACTACATGATATGTTCCGTGACGATCGAACTAGCCATCTCATTCTAAAGAGTTTATATAGGAACGATAGATTCGGACATAAAACAATCAATAAACGTTAATAAACACAAAGAATAAACTGAATATGAATTCTCTTTGTAATACTGATTTATTATATGTGTACATTATTTAAAATACTAACTTGAAAAGTGATCCTGAGAAAATATTCGCCAAATCAAATATGAAATTTATTAAACACCGACACTACGACTCTCACAACTAATCCATCCCATTCATTACTTTGGCGCGCTAACAAAACAACAAACTAAAGTTAAAGCTCTGAACGAATATATAGATAAAAGATGTAAACATTAAAAACATCCATGATCCGTCAACAGATTCTGCAGCTCGGTCAACAGCCATACAAAAATACAGTCCACTCTTCGCACCCCGCACAGTTGAATGATACGTAAAAAAACTATGACCCCCCCCCCCCCTTCACACATACCAACATTATATTACGCCAGACGAAAATATATACTCCACACACGAAGCCCTTTGTTTTTAATATACGACGGATCGGCATATATTTATTAATTACGCGAAATCACAATCTCGGTGGTCGTGTGCACGTGTCGGATAATTATCGTATAATGGCCTGGGAGAGACTTTTCTGTCAGTTATCGAGGCAGTCTAGCAACCAGCGGTGCTGCACTATAACGCGGCTCTCATCCACGCTCGATCCTCACGATAAAACTCATCGCACGCAACGTTATACCGTACCGCGAAAAAGCTCTTTTTATCCTCTCTCTCTCTCTCTCTCTCTCTCTCTCTCTCTCTCT
>UELV01140873.1:0-35314 GCA_900490015.1 Megastigmus stigmatizans | reverse complement strand
ATTATTAATCACTCATGAAATGCAGACGTTACAAAGCAAGATGAAAATTAAAGAAGAAAAAATTTAATTATTTATTTAATCAATATTTATATTTGTTAAACAGTCAAAAATTATATTATTTATCATCAATAAATACGTTCAGCTAGTCATTCAATTTATTTAGTACTTCTTTTTATCGTATTTAGTCGCGCTTAGTCACGTTAAAATAATTGTCCGAGTATACCTTTTAATCTTGTCCGAGTATTGCAGCCAACGCGAAAAGCCTGTCCGAGCATTGCAGCAAACTAAGCTTCTTAAAAACGTTGTTATTTTAAAAATAAAAAGTACATATATATAATTTTTTTTTTAAATCAACATTAAAAAGTCTTAGTTTTATAATAAAAATAAGAAAATCTATGAAAACTAACAAATTTATTTCGAAAATTAGGGATAAAAATTTAGTACCTTTAAAACTGTCCGGGTATTACCTACTTTACCTTATTCGTTGGTATAAGTAATGCACGGACGCACGGTACACCGTATACTTAGTGTAAACGAAGACTCGAAGATGAACTAGTCCGAACTGGAGTCCTCCGTCTTGACTAATCCGCCGGGTTAATTTGATATTTGGTCTGACGCATGCGTAAAAGTCCTTTAAAAGGCGCCAAATATATACCTATTGCACAGACCCATATATATATACTGCGCTACGATGAAAAAAAAGCACGCTGGGGTTTGTTGTTGCAGGCCTTTTTCCGCGCGTTGCAAAGAAGAAATATTCTCTGGAAAGTGCACTGCAGCTCTTTTTTCGATGTATTTTTCCTTGTGATATTTATTTTTGAAGAAGGCAAGATGAGGACGTTAACAAAAGTTCTCGCATACTTGGTGATTATTTTTCTAGTCTTTGAGGAAACTAAGGCTTCACCATGGAACCATGCAGAAGCCGGTAAGTTCGATGAGGATAACCTATAAGTACCTATACTTACCTTTTACAAATCTTGCTCCGCTTCTATTATATTTTCAATTTTGATTTCTTCTATTTGATGTATATTATCTAAAATTTCTATAAAAGCTTTTACTAATTTGGTTCTATCCTGTTTACATATTTACAAAACATTTATATACAGGCTTTTTAAATTGTTAAGTTATCTTTTTTAGTTTGCACATTTTTTCTTTTAGTACAGATAGTTTAAAAAATATACATTTGTGTAAAATCATATGATTTCTCAGTTTGTCCTGTTTTCTTAATTTTTAGTTCATTTCATGGAGCCAGGTGACTGGATAGAAAATGATAAACCAGGTTTACGTATTTTTTGTCATAATGCTAAGTCAAAATATATAATACATCTATGGAAGACAGTTGTTGTAAGTACATATATTTTAATTAAAACTAAATTATTTCTTTTTGCAATATTAATGAGGTCAATTATTTGTAGATGAATTTAAAGACTAATTTAGAGACGTATGAGCTGTATGATGGTAAATCACCTCATGAAGTGGTTGAGAAACATGAAGATAATCAAAAATATTGGAGGTTTAGTTTATTTGGAACAAAAAAAAGTAAACAATTTCGAATTAATCCATTTGAAGACAGTTGCATCGGTGTTTTCATGAGCCAGCACAATAATCAGTTCCAATATAAAATGATCATGACTCAAAACAGTAAGATATTATATAATTATTTAATATATCATTAATATTTATTATAAATAATGCTGTAAAAATAATTTGTTTAGGTATCGATACATGGAAAATCACGATGATGGCATTAGGCATGTTTTTGTTCTGGTATGCTCAAAAATTAAGTCGAAATACCTTATTTTACTATATCAGTGGGGTCACTATTGGAGTATCTTTGTCAATTATTATTTTGATATACTTGCTTGGAAAATTACTGCCAAAGGTGAGTTTATAAAATGTACTTTATGATTTATTTATAGACATGTATGCATATATTTATCATATAACAAATTTCTTGTAGGGCAAGTTTATGTACTTTATGGTAGCAACTGGTTATACTATGAGCTTCTATGTTGCTCAAATGCTTTGGGAAAATGCACAAGTGATAGCCATGCAATATCGAGATTATGTGTTATATTATATACTTGCTACAGCATTGATTAGCTTTATTATTTGTTATCGATTTGGTCCAGTTACCAATACAAGAACAAAAAATATTATCCAATGGATTCTTCAAGTACGTTTAACTTTTTTTTAATAAGTGTTTGAATTTTTTTACCTTAATCAAATATTAAAAAAATTACAGATTTCTGGATTAGTATTAGTGTATCACAGCAGCTATTTTCGAGAAGCTTCAACTTCATTTTGTGTTATGCTAGTCTTATTTTATAATTTTCCAATTATTTTCATAAACAAAGGACGGAAATACTGGTGAGTTTTAGGCATATTTTTAACCAGATTAAGTTTGACTGTCCTTTTTTATTTTTCTAATCTGAAATAATTAAAATTTTAAGTTCTATTTAAGTATTTTTCCCCTCTGATTTTTCACAAAAAACGCCTTTTTCCGTCATGTATGAAGTCTGCGCATTTTTATGTTTAAAATTAATTGTTCAAGCTAATGTGTATTTCACATAAGCTTAATAAATTTTTCAATATTAACATAATCGCACATATGTTTCTTAAATTTGCAATCGAATCATATCAGGAAACATATGTTTCCGGATCGGCGTCGCCTACTTACGGACGACGAGTACCGTAAGGAGGGAGTGAAAGAAACAAAAAAAGCGTTAAAGGGATTACAAGAATACTGCCACAGTCCAGAATGCAATCCATGGAGGACAGTTTTGAAATTAAAGGATCCTATCAGGTAAAGTCTCAGTTATTCTATTACATGTTCTTTATTTTGAGTTTATTTCAAATTTTCAATATTACTATATTTGTCTTTCCTTTTTTAATTTAAGAAATTATTGTTTAAATTTATCAAAAATTAAAAATAAGAAAAATTAAAACTAAGTTAATCTTTATATTAAACTTAATTCAACTAAATAAATAAAATGCTTTCTGATTTTTTATCCATACAACAGTATCTTCTTTATACAATTCTTTTATTTATACCATTTTATAAAGAATAATAATAAAAATAAAAAAGAAAAGATTTACAATATGAGTAAATATTTTTGATAGTTGCATTCCATTAAGTAAACATTTTTACAGATTTGCCAAATTTATGGAAGGTGACTGTCATTTATCAGAGAATGAGTCAATGGAACATGACACTGAGCTTACTAAACTCATTGAAGAATGCGAATACACAGATGATGAATATGACGGTGAAGCAAAATTTTAATCTATATTTTTGTTTTGTTTCATTCGTGGCTGATATGCCTTTTGAAGACTTTTGTTTTGAAGACTTTTGTGATGATAATACTGTGTAGAAAAAGTGAACACTTGAGTATATACAATGAGACTTGACAGTGTGTAAGATGAAATGCAGTCAGATAGAGTTTGAAAACTGTTGTTTCAATTTATATTTTGACAATGAAATGCATTGAATGTTTTTCAGAGAAATACAAAAAATGAAAAATTTAATTTTTTGATAAGAGTTGTTGCATACTGGATTGTTTATTTTTTATATTATATTTTTCCTAGTGTGAATTGTATACAAATAAAAAGTGATCACTTTTTTAAAATTAATTTTAAAACTTAGCAATGCAAAGTTTATATTATATATCTTGGCAAAATAAGCAAATCAAATTGAGGGAGTTTCATAAAATGTATACATGTGTATAGAGATATAAGTTGGTAGTTTACAATTAAAAAAATGAACTTAAAATTGTACATTTATAAAATAAGGTTGTAAAAATATCGCGATATTCGCATGCCTTAAGGTACATGAATAAATGAGACTGTTGTTTCAATAAAATATTTATTTTTGTAAACAATACGTTTGTGATTTATTATTATTAATTTTTTTTTTTTTTGAACAAATGTAAATTCGTATACATTTATTTAAATTAAAATATAGGACATTAATGATTTAGTTAGGCACAATTATTTTTTGTAAAATGGAATATTCAACTTGTTTTGTTCATAAAAAATTCAATAATCTATAAATTAGAATATTGTGTTTTCTGTTAAATTAAATGCACTGTAAAAAAACCTTTGTGAAATTACCTACATTGAGAGTAGGTAATCAGAGTAACCAACGTTGAGAATAGTAAAATTGCTACAATATATTGTAAAATTACACAGCATTTTGTAAAATTACAATATATTGTAGCAATTTTACTATTCTCAACGTTGGTTACTCTGATTACCTACTTTCAATGTAGGTAATTTCACAAAGGTTTTTTTACAGTGTGGCTAATAAATTCATTCAATTTTTTATGATTTTACATGCTTATATGATTACTCTTTAGTATAAAAATTTATAAGCTCTTTCATAATATAATTTGAGAATATAATTTGCAGCTCACATTTTATTTGTAAAACTTATAAATATAAATAAATACGGAAGATACTATTAAGGCACCATTAATTTTTGTTTTCCTAAAAAAGGACTGTAAGTGAATGTACCGATATAATCCCTTTTTAAATTGCAGTAGCCAGAAAGAATCTTATTTAGAGTTTTGCGACTCTGGCAGTGTAAAAGTATTCGTTGGTACTTTATGAATGTCGAAAGCGTAGTAAAATTAAATCCTTGGCTTTTTGCTGCTTAACGGGCTCGCGAAAGTTTCTTGCTCTTGTCACCCTCTATTGGTGGTGGTGGACCTTTCGCATTCTGATGTCTGCTGTAAACACTAAAAATTATAATCTTAGTTACACATAAGATACAATAATTTTTGGATATTTTAAATATAGAAATTCAATGTCAATTGCTAAATGTTTGCATAAATTAGAAATCATACTTTAAGCTAAGCTGTTTCTATTTTTTTATTCAATTAATTCCGTATGATAAAATATTGGATTGCGTGGTTGAAATTCAAAACTTGAGGGACACATTAAAAATAAACATTTATTTCTTCCGGAACCTATACAAGTTTTTCCATTTCTTCCTAATTTTTATCTAAACGTTTTACTGATTTTTTAGATAAGTTTACTTACTACTTGTAGGTTTCTGAGCGTAAGTAATCCATAACGTGCGAAATACCAACTTGGAGTTGATCTCCAATTGGAGTGACCCAAGGGTTGAATTCCATTCGGAAGACCGCTTTGTTGCTCACTAAATCTAAATTTCCTGTATGAAAATGAACATCGGTTAATTATATTGAAATAATATTGCATTGACGGTTTCTGAAAATTTCTTACCGATTTCGGGTGGCAGAACTGTCAGTCGATTTCCTTGGATATGGAGTTCACGAAGTCGACTTAGTTCTCCGATCTCTTTAGGCAATTCTATCAAGTCGTTTTCTCGTAATACCAGCTAAAACCCAAAGTTGATTTATCTTTGCATGTAACACAGTGTTTGATTTATTATAAAACGTTATTGTACACTCACGATTTGTAAGTTTTTTAGTTGACCTATTTCTGGTGGCAAATATTCGAAATCATTGTCCGCTAAGTACAGAGCTCGCAAAGTTTCTGTAATAAATATTCCGATCTGTTAGTCTCCTGTTTACTTCATTTTATCCTAATGATCTTGCTTCAATTTATTGCATCGTGTGCAATATACTTACCCATCATGAAAAAATTGCCAGGCAGATTTTTCTCGTTAAGATTGTTGTACGTCAGATCCAAAACTTCTAGTACTGGAAATGCACCAAATCCCCGAGGAAGTACATTAAGTCTGTTCATACTAGCGCAAAAAAGTTTAAAAATATTAGCGAACTATTTTTGAGCTTGAAAGTACAAAAATTGAGTTGTAAATTGAACGAACCCGAGATTTAGAATCCTTAACTTTGGCATTTGCGATAAAGAGACCGGTAGTTCGGTAATGTGATTGTCGAATAAATTAAGTATTTCCAAGTTGATTAGATTGGCTAAACCAGGTGGCACGGCTAAAAATTATATATTTATCAGACTGTGTTACATGTTATACCCATAAGACATGCGCATTTTTTGTTGAAAAATATTTTATCATAGGCATTTTTTAGTAATAATAGTATTTTCTTGAAATGCGCATGCAACAACCCTTATATACATATAATTTAGTAGTATAATGATTACCTTGAATTTTATTGTGACTTAATGTGATCCTCGTTATATTTAGCATATTAACTGAAAAAAAATTATATTTTCCATTATCCTTGTTTTTTTTAGAACTATTTTGTGTTTATAGACGTAAAATTGCGATTTAATTAATAAAGAAAAGTTATTTTGAATAGGTTTCGTATCTATTTACACCAGTGACATAATATACGCTATGTATTTATACTTATACAATTTACTGAAAAAGCTTCAATAGTGCAACAATTCCCTTAAGTATCTTTAGGACAAAATTTCAAAAATTATTCAGATAAGAAATCGTTATTAAAAGCCAAAATTATATATAAGCCTCATAAGTAGCATGCTTTCATTTTTGCGCATAGTATTGCTGCTTCTGTCGTTAATTAAAATATTTCTATAACGTGTCGAACGTAATTCAAGATATAAAAAAGAATTCCATTTCCAAATAAGAATTTGATGTTGAAGATTCGGCAAAATAGTCAATAAACAGAATCAAAGGATTATAATCCACGTGGCTCGAATAAAAATCATCCATCCGATCGACAATCATCGAAAAGAATCTGTACAAAAAGGGATTCGATATACGCTGTCACAACAAACGCCGAGGATACAGCCGCGAGCGTCCACGCCTTCGTTCATTCACCAAACCTAACACACATCGTTGTACACACACACACACGCGCGCGCGGCCGCACAGTGACGGCATCAACATGCCTAATTTGGCAAGGCGCAAAACTGGTCCGTCCGGCTTGTCGTCCGCAAAAAAGGCTAAAAAGGCAGAACCAGGCGAGCGAGAGAGGAGAGAGAGGGAGACACTCACGTAGACCGGGCATCTCCTCGAAACTGGCTATGGCCTTGTCGGCGAGATCCAGCTCGGGATTCTGGATCTCCCGGGCCTCGTCGAGGACTTTCTTCACCTTCGACATCTTGCCCGCTGCTGGGATGCACGACACTACTGGCGCTTGGTTCATCGTGTATATTCGTCTATCCCTTTAATAACTTCTCTATCTCTATGTGTGTGTGTGTGTGTGCGCGCGTGTGTGTGGCCTAAGTGCGCGCGCACTCGACTAGGACTGCGCTCTGGCTGAGTGTGGCCGCACCTCCACCCGCCAATTGGGCCTACGCCGTTAGAATTTGAATGCGGCCGCTCGGTTTTACCGACTGGGGAGGCTGCGTGGGTGGGATCGAGCCGATCGGGGCTGAGAAAGCGTAGCGAATGTTGCTAAGGGTGAATGAGCTTGTGCGACGTTTTGCGATGAATTTTTTTTACACCGTCTTTAATAATTGCGGTGATTCGTTGAGCTTGCGTTGCTGTAGAGATCTAATAAGGTAGTTCCTGTAAGATCTATAGATCGTTGAAAGATGGCGCGGTGAGTACCTTTTTCAGATCCACTGGATCTTTAAGTGCTCGATCGGTTATCGGTACGATGTTTCCTGGTTGTTTGGACAGGTGACACTGCCAGTACCATTTTCTATACCAAACATTGCTTTTCTATATTTGGCTTTTTTTATAGCAAATTATTTACTCGGAGCTTGTAGGATTATTTATAATTTTGTTTTTCCCCTAAATGATGTATCTTACGAGGAGATGACCAGACTTTCGAGTTTTGGATTTTCTTGAAACTTTCAGAGAATTACATTTTGTGCAAAATAATGAGACCCGAGTATGGGCGTTTTATTGAATAGGCCCTGGAAATCAAGATATTCACCGCACTTTATGCTCATAATGTATATCTATAGGTATATATCCTTTTTTTGTGTACACTAATGCATAAAATCAGCGTGAATCTTGATTTCCGATATTGAATATAATAAAACGCCGAGATACGGGTCTTATCATTTTGCGCGAAATGTAATTCCTGAAAGTTTCAAAGAAATCCAGGATCCTCACCTCGCAGTCATATCTTCTTGTCAGTTGTTATCGTAATGTTATGTATGCTATACTTATGCCCCTTACAAAAATGTCCTGTACAATATTCTTATAATGCAACAACTTAGAATCTAATTTATGTTTTTTGAACCGTCACAAAGTTAATGTCTATTGTATATTATGCCAGTTACGAAAAGTATTCACCATAGTTTAGCATAAAACTATCTTTACAGTTTTATACATATATATATAGTGTGCATATAACAAATAAATTGACATAAATTTCAATACTTGATTTTTAAAAAAGGACTATTTATTTAAATAATCGTACCTTTATTGTACATATGGATGTATATTATAATTCTACACAATATATACTTAACACAGTGGCAGTGCATGCTATACCTAGTGTACATTGTCCAATTACAATTATATTTTATGTCGAATTAGCAATTATAGTCTGAAAAGGAAATGTTCCGTAGAAGAGCGCACTTAGCGTATTTAATTCAAGTCTTGCCAAACTCGTACATTATCTACTTCATATTTATGATTGGCTATAGCTACATCATTTTAGTAAATATATCCGTTTATATATTATAATTTAATTGTATTCTGGATTTTGAAAATATTTTTTATCTATTTTATATTATAGAATGATGATTAATCCATAAAAATAAGTATTTTTCGGTCGAGTCGATGCACACTTTTATTACCCCTTTTTACCATTAAACAAATAAAAGTCAGACTGCAACTTTATCTTCCTTGTGCACAAAGAGTTTGTCGGCCGCTTCACTCGGTCGGTCGCTTGACGAAATATACGGCACCTCAATTTTCACCAAACACGCGTCTGTTGCAGGCCCGTCCACAAGCCTCCAATCGGCCTGAACCGCCGGAGTCGAAAGCCCGCAGCGAAGACTCCAAAGACAAAGGGCCAATAGCCGGAGCCACAACAAATCGATCGACCCAGCGCTGTATACACGTAAGCCTCATTACCTCTTGATTCTCTCTCTCTCTTTTTTTACTCCGTGTACTCTCGCAGTTTTTCTCCCCGACTTTCTCGCCGACCGACAACTAAACTGGTTTTCGTTGATCTTGCTAAATTTTAGCTGACGCCGTAGCTGCCGAGGCGCTTTTTTAGCCAATCTTTTTTGGAATCTGCTTTTTGCGGTATATCGATTAAGTCAGTGTCGGTATTGTCTTTTAGGTCATTGAATTATATAAAGAATAGCATTGTTTTCAAGGTGTAAATTTTTTTAGTCACGCAGAATTTTATTTGGACTGTGTGTATATATGGAAGGCCTTTAAATGTAAAACTATAGAAGGGCACAGTAATAATGACAAATTTATATTGTAAAGTGATAAAATATCGCGCATGTACTATTTAATATTACTTGTAATTTGATTTGAATTTATTACTGAAATTAAATTTACTACTGTTTCTGAAAACTGCCCAATAAGTACGTCAAAACCGGAGCACTGAAAACAAAGTGTCTACCCTAAAGACAAGAGCTGATCATTTAAAAAGCTCGTAATAAAATTGATTGTTTCGGCAAGCCGAGTTGATAAAAATCCTATTTATTGTATAATAAGAAACTTTTGTACTCATCGTTTTTCATATTGTTCGAATTCCTACTTTAACGAACTGAATGTTTATAGAAAATTATACTCTAATTTTAAGTATTCGAAAAATTTGTATCATGTATTAGTCAAAATGTGAATTTATGTGAATTTACATTTTCTTTTAATTAAATTAATCGGTCGCAAACTAAAATCAACGAAATTGTCACAACGTTTCATAAATATGTGATGCAGTGCCGAAAAAATTGTACTACCAAATAAAAGTATAATATATTTTTTATTAATTTATTTATTTTATGTATTTTTCTGAATGAATAAAAATAAGTGTTTAATATAAAATTACTTTTGTACACCAGACTGTATAGTTACGAATGATGGGAGAAACTAAATTGTAAGTAGATTCTTTTTATTACATTGCACTCGGTATTGACACAATGTGAATATGATTAAAGATGCAAGAAATTTTATTAATTTTTGTAGTAAATAACCTATTTTACATTACAATAAGTCATTTAACAACTAGAATATCGAAGCAGTTACAGTGTTTACAAGGAACTTTTAGATTGTGGATTTTCTTTACTACATTTTAATGTTTTGAAGTATAGCTTTTAGTATAATAAAAATACTTCTGTACGAGAAAAATATATTGGAGTCTTGCATGACTGTTATTTTATATTATGACAGTTTATGTAAAAATACAACACGTGTTTTTTCTTTTTCTTGTTATTACTTACGTACATTATTGATTTATACAATCGTGACTTCACACGTGAATTTTAATTACCTGTTCGCTACGTGCGCAAAGCGATGATTTGCAATCTATGTGGCCAACGAGCTTCACCATTATAAAAATACATTGACTGAACTGACTTATGGTGGTTTATAAAAATAATTTCAAAATGGAAAATAATTATTTATTTTGATTTTGATATATAAAATGAAAGATTGTTTCTTAATACGCATGTTTATCCATCGAACTCAATCGCTCTCGACCACTTTTAATACGATGACCTGAAAGAATTATTACACAACGTCTATATCATCATCACCAAGAACGAAGAAACCCAGCGAAAAGGCAGTTCAGCTCCATTATCAATAAGAGTAGCAAATGTGTTCTGTTTAACTTTTCAATTAAATGCCAAGCGGCCCACCGTGAAATCCAGCGAAATATCCCCAAAGCCATTAATCTCCGTTGATTGCCACGTCGGCGTCATTGTCTTCAGCCAGCAATTGCGATCGCGGCCAGCGCCGCCGCGCGCAGAAATAACGCACGGCGCCAAGAATCACCCGAGGCTTGTCTCTGAGGTTCAACGACTTTGAAAGGACTTGACGATTAGTAAAGCAGGTCGGGGAATCCCCTGATAGTTTCTTCATTATTTTTTACAGTCGATGTATAGCGGCTGGATCGATCGACAAGCCCTTAATCTAGCCGATCATGCGAACGATTGTTTATCTTTCTTTGGCCGATGTGTGTATTTTCAAGTAGTTTTTTTTTTCTGCGTGCATCGCGTTTATACTTGTAAATTCGACGTTGTGTTTTATGAACGGAATTAGCGGTTGAATGAAAACTGACAATTAGTTTTATTTTCATCCTGTGGAGGATCGTTTAATCGTTTTAAAGTTTTACAAAATTTTCTGTACAAGTGACAATGTGCATTAGATATATTTCAATTTATCGGACCTCTATATGTTAATAGGATAAATTATCGGACCTCTATATGTTTAATTTAATTTAAATATTTAATTTGACTCAGTGCAAGGAACAAAGTTAAACCTAACAAATGAGAAAGCTTATACATCCATTATTGCGCGACTATGTTTGATATACCTCGTTATAAATGCCCGGCAATACTTCACGAGCCAAGGAAAAGTTTTCCACCCAAGTCGCACGGAAAAATAATGTGCAAGCGGTGTCAAATGGCTAACTAATATAACGAATGCCTTTCGCTCGATGTTTTGCGTGTCTACTTTCAGACGATTAAGTACCACGTACGTATTATTGAGACTCATTTTACATCGCCGCTTCATAGGAACAGATATATATGCGACTAAAGAAGACGGATTGCCACACGCGTTTTCGTGTTTATTTGTCATACTTATAGAACGTTAGTTAAATCGACTTTATGAATGAAAAATTCATAGTGAAAACCCCTATTAAGTATCAAGGTTTATCGAGAAATGCTACAAGCAAGAGAATTGAATTAACAAAAATTATTGAAACTGACAGATAAGTTTTTCACAGGGTAGACAAATGAGTTGCTTGATGTATTGTAATAATCAATCAAATGTACGTTCTATCTATATTTATATAAAAGTAATTCTAATTTCATTCAAATATTTTTATTCTTTCTTAAATGCATGCGATAAGTATAGTAGCTTGTGGTATAGTGATAAAATGAAATTTGAAATAACTTTTGGAACAACTATATACATTAGATATCTCAAGTGAAAGTTCCAATTTCTTAAGTTTGGTCCAACATAACTCGTCTAGTTAATCAGCAAGTGGTGCCACAAAATGCATGCGATTGCGAATGGAGTGGAGAAATCTGGTACTGAAACTCCATCAGTATTAATTTGTGTGAATGACATTTGGTAAAACTTTCAATATTGCATCAAGATGAATGGTATAATTACAATTTAAAAATTGTAGTAAATTGTAAAAGTCATTTAAATTTCATTTACACCCTGACAACCGCACATATTTACATCATCGAGAACAATGCAAAACACATGGACCCATTGAGTCCTAGAGCCTCGTTACATAAACTTTCTGACGTCTCCCTTTACCTTTTTTTCATCCTGGTTTCATTATCAAAAGCTCATAGCGAGCGTTGCTCCGGCCGAAAGACACAATACACGTACACCGCAGCTCCAAGTATAATAAAAGCGAAACCGCACGCGTGTTCTTATCGTGCAAAAGGTCGTTCGCGCGTCTTTACGGCTGCGAGTCAGCAATAACAATATCGCGCCCGTTTTACGAGAGACGCCGGGGCTCCTTCAAATAGCTCGCGTAATTCTTCATGGCCACTATATATGCTGCGGCTGTCATGATTGCCTGCGCGTGGCAGATTAACGCCGATAAGGGCGTGTCGGTGAAACGGAGAGTTGGCTCGACGCGATTTCTTTGGCAGTTTTTAATTATGATAATTTTATCGCCACTTTGGATCGGGTTGGCTTGAGTCAATTGCGCTGTTTTCAGAATGAAGAGTTCGAAAGGAAAACTATGAGATCTTGTTATGATGGACACAAATTTCATTTTATAACGCATTTTTTTAAGGACATTTGACTGTAATTTTGATAATGTTGAAAAGTTTTTTTATAAAATAGAGAAAAAAGTCTAATTTAAGCGATAAGAATTTTTATATTGAGTTGTAAAACGAAATAAGTGATTATAGTTTCTGTACAAACTTTTACGCCCCATAAGGTACGTCTTAAATTTCTTTTATTCCACTTCGATTTCTTCAACAATGAAACGGTAAATTAATTTGAAGAATTATGACTGAATAGTTTTTTTACTTGAAATAACATCTTAAATATTTAGTCTTTACTGTCAAATGTCCTTAACTCATTAACGCCGAAGTAGACGTAGTTGGACACTTGAGGAAAAAAGTAGGTTAAAATGCAAAAACTGAAAAGATTAATTATGTAATAAATTTGTTGATAAAATACTGTCAATAGTACAAAAAATCGATCAAGAATTGGGCTCGTAAAGGTATAATGTTCAAGTAAACTAAACAAATCAAGCACAGTGTATACTCCTAAAATTGCACAATGGAGTTGTCTTAGCTTTATTTTCTTACTTATTCGAGTAGAATGATTCTAAAACGGTAAGAGAATTCGTTGTTCTTATGTCTTTCCACCTTTTACCTTTAATTTTTGTTTGAAATTTCTAAATTCGTTATTTTGCCTATTTTGTTCATAAATTATTGTTTTGTGCACACCACACCATAACACAACCGGTGTATAAAAGGTTATGTAACTTTCTATAAGCTGTGCACGTAAATTTCGCGTACCAGTAACAAGCAACAATTGATATCGAAATCAGTGCTCCCATAGACACAGTCAACTACAGGTATTTTGTAACGACCACTCGAAAGCCTACACAATGCATCTGTATTTGCAATCGGTCTGTTAGCAGTTAGCATCAATTATCGCACATCAGATACTCAATTTCAACAATCACACGCACAGTAAGTACACTATAGGAACTAATTGACATCGCTCCGTCATAACCTAGATACTATAACCTCAGTTTTCATAAAAAGTTGTGTAAGATGTATGTACTGCATGCACACTCTTTCTCCGTAAATCAGAATATATTAAGCACTTATATATATATAAGTGCTTAATATATATACGTGCGCTATTTTCGACGATAATGATCGAGCGGCTCGGAGTATATAGGTTTTAATCCGCGTGCGTTTACGAAAATGAGGTTAGCAATTTCGCGTGTGTGCCTGCGTTGTGTATATACGTGTGGCCAGAGTGAAAAGTCCATTTAATGCCTGGTGTATTTATTGCACGACGTGAGCTGCTTACCGGTGCGTAGGTTATAATGTGTAGACGATATAGTTTTAGATTGGGACGCGGAACTTGATTTCTATAAATTGAGGTTAGGATTCCCAAAGTCACACCGCTCATGCTGTACCTACTTATTCGTGCACGCGCGGAACCTGAGATTAGATTTGAGGCGGTTTTCTTCTATTGATAATTTTGTCGTTTTGGCACTGGACTGGCAAGTATTTGGAGTATTGGGATTGAAGAATTGATCTTGTCCTTCGTTTAAAGATTCTTGTAGCTATATTTCATAAACGTATACAGAATCTTCTACCTATTGCCCGTTATTCAATTAATCAACGGTTTCAATTGGTAACAGTAACCGAAGTATTAACTGCGAGAAAATCAAATTAGGGCTAGGAGGCCGATTAAGGATATTCTCAGGCAAATCAATTTTAGATAGATTTTCTTTAAGCTAAGCATACAAACTAATTTTGGTACACTTTATTGATTTCTGAAAAGCTTAGGGAAGCACGGAGTATTGGCGGTCACTCAACTGGCATATCTTTTTATTTATTTGATTCTAAAGGATTAATTTATTGGTTTATAGCGTCTACTATCAATATCTACAATGAAAATTTAGCTGCGAATACGTTTTATTTTATTTGCGGCTGAAATAAAAAAAAGGCACTGTGTAATTCTGTCCTTGCTCTACTATACTAACACCGGTAGATACCATAAACGAAACACTTGGTGTTATAGTAGCCTATTATTATCTCTTTTCCTATTGTTGGTTTTACCGTACCCAACAGTAACGATTAGCATATACAGTGCAGGTGCCTATAGGCACCTATCCTAACCTAACAAGGGTTGCTTACTTTGCACTTTTTGGAATTTCTAGAAAGGCTTCGGCATTTTTAAATTTTGTAATGATCCTTCCATTGAAGTATTTAATTTAAGCGCAGTTTGTGCTGACAAAGCTAGACATCCTATTTCTTCAACCGAATAATCTTCAATCGTGCATAATCTGATTATATCTGGTGTCTGGCGTAGATTGATGTAACCATCAAATTTGTATTGCTCAAAAAAAAATTTTCTCTATTGAACATTTTTTGCTGGTAGCGATTCGTTTCAAATTAACAGTAGAACTAGTTGCAGATACAGCAACAGAATGCGAGTATGAAGGGCGTGCCTTATATGTAAAAAACTTCGCTTTTTACATACGTCAAATCGTGATCAACACTGGAAAGCGTCAGTGCTGGTTTTGGCTTTTGATCAATACCTAATCAAATTATTTAGTTATTTAATGTAAAGCTCACAAGTTTAATAGATCATGTATATTACTTTGATCTTTTCCTTCCCTTTTTCTTAAATGCTTCAATAGAAACGATTCTTGAGAAAGATGAAAGTAAATTACTCAAGAATATAAGCAATTGAAACCAAAACCAATGGGTAAAGTGAAAATTACAATCGTACTTATTTCAAAATAATAAGAAATAAAAAGCGTCAATTTACAAACAAGTTTTAAAAGATATATATCTTGAATTACCTTTTTTAAAGGGTCGTCAGAACCATTTAATATTTACATATTCTCTTTGGATTGTTTAAATTTATGCAAGAGTTCTTCAAGTCACATTAATGAAATTTTACTATTCTCAAGTATCTTATTTTACACGTTCCCTAAAATTATTTTTAAAGTGTTATTAAGTATGTTCATTACCAAATATTCTGTAAGCAAATTTTAAATTTTACTAACTTGTATCTTTGAAGCATTTCATAACTTGTCTTGTAAAACTGCTCTTCCAAAACATTAATTATTTATCAATTCAATACTATTTTTGAATGGGCTACTTTGATTGTCACGCCAACAGTGAACATTATGCGATTTTTACAACACACTGATTTTTTAACAATTTAACTTCACTTCTGCATGAGTTTACGAACAGTAAAAATATAATGAAATGTTAATAATATTAATAAGCTATGTAATATATATGTATAAATATTTGTAAAATTCGCATTAATAGAAAAAGCTTCGATGATATTTCAATGAGTATAAAAACGTTTAATTGCGTAAAAAATGCTTCTCAGAATAAAATCTTTATACACTCAATAAAAGTCCTGCAACTTCAGACATCGACCGTCATCAGCACTGCCCCTCACAAGAAAATCAAAGTACCATCACGCAGGAAGCAGCCGTTCATCGCAGCGGATCCCAAGACTATGGGTAGGCGCAGAGCCTGTGGAAAAGGATAGAAAAGGAGTAGAAGAGGTGCGAGCACCATAATCCCATACACATTAAAAGTCAAGAGTCCCCGTCGGCTCAAGGTCATCGCAATCACACCGCCAAGGTCGCGATACTATCGACGCCATGCGCTAAGCTAAGACGACCAGCAAGTCCGTTGCGTAATTGCACGGTGGACACATCTTGCGGCGCACAAGCGAGAAGCCGCTGCAGGTGCTTCTGATCTTTGCAAAGAAACTGGATTTCTCTCTGTGTTTGCATGCGAGATGGCCGATTGATGATGTGGCGCTGATTGTGTGAGGGATGTGGTGTATTGGTATGTAGTAGTAAGTTGGTCTTGAAAGTGAAGCGATAAAAATTCTATACGAAAGTAAATCAGGATTCAATTTCTACTTAGTTTAAGTGATCTATGTATGATATAATCTCTTAAATTACGGAACAAATTCCGCTAAATTTTGGACGTAACTGAAACAATGGAACAGTCTCAGACTTTGATAATTGAAAATTCTTTATAGGTATATGATCAAAGTTTGAGATTGTCCCGTTGCTTTAGCTCGGCTCAAAGCTTCCCCGAACTAAAACTTGTGCCGAATTTGATTCAGAGTAATTTTTTTTTACACGGCTAAATATTTATTCTATTAGAAAATGGTGAAAAAGAGGCGTTTGGAAAATAATGATATTTTATATGCTACAAAAACAAGGTACATCAGCCAGAATATGGATCAAAATATTATTATAGGTAGAGAAATAGATAAGGTTTTGCCAAATTGTACCGCAATCACACCATTTGGCATTTTTTCGCATACATAACGAGTTCAATATACAGTTATCATCATTTTATATGAATCCATGTGCTGCAAATACAGATATTTCAAAGCAAACGAGCCGCAGTACTCATGTTTTACCAATTTATTTCAATTTACTTGAAACTAGACTTCGCACAACATCTCATTTCGCACTTTTTCCTCATATGAAACGTTTCGCATGCAGCTTGAAATAGCTTAACGAGGAATATTTAGCATTGCAGAAACGGTAAAAAATAACAGATCAACGTGTTAATCCTTTCAGTAACAAATTTACTGTCAAAAATCCGGTTTCTTCATATTTCAATTTATTTGTAATAAATATTTATTGATAAGATCGATCGTCTAACTTATAACTACACAGTCATTTTACAAACCAATAAGTGTAAAAATAAATAATGGCCCTCAAAAGTATATATTTATGTTATCTTTCAAATTCACAATGAATTTATTTCTCTTTCTTTAATGAACGATTTTCATGATATTTAAAGAATCATCACCAACATTCGCAGATCGTAAACACCTCCGACTATCGAATCTGAGCGGCGAACGATTAAAGAATCAGCTGTATGCGACTTTGACGGCTGATCGGAAGACGCGCGAAGCACCAACAATGCGCTCAAATTGCCCATTAACATCGGGCCGCTCGCAAAAAAGGTCCAAAACAGCTGATCCGCTCCCACCCGTGGTGCGCGCCTGACAAACGTTTAATGAGAGACGCCCGCGCTCGCGCACGAGCAACTCTCTCATGCGTATGTACACCGCTCAGCACCGGAAATAATTCGAATTAAACCCGTGTTCTCTACCTCTTCGCATTCTTTTTGTTTTGTTCACTACACTCTCGCTTCTTTCGGTTCGAAGACTCGTTGTTGCGAGCTGATCGGCTTTTTATTTCAGCAAGTGGTGCTGACTTGTAGAGGTTAATGGGATTTTTCTGTTGCTGAGGGGGGAATTTAAGAAAACGTGAAGAGTGTACGAGGTGCAGGTTATGAAGGATGAGCTGCTCCTTTAAATGTAGAAATGGTGGAATTCGACTTTGACATACGTTGGATTATGTTTCATGCATTAATAGGACCGTCTTTTTGTTTCGTCGTTCTGTTATGAAAATTTTTACCTTCATTCGTATTTTCAATTTTTAAAGTTTTTTCGAATTAATATTTTTAATTTCACTATTTTAAACTTAAAAGAAGTCATTTAAGTTTAATGCTTATTTGTTTCAGGGAAAACGAGAAAAGTTTCGTCTGATTTAAATTACCCGGCTTTCCCAGTAGGAGGATCCATAATTCAGTATTTTATGTAAAATACTATTCAGCGAATTACCAAACTTGTAAGTAAAATAATTTTATTAAAGATGAAAATTTATCACTACTTTAAAGGGAATTTATATTTCGATGATGGCGGTTATATAAACTATTATGAACATTTGTGTAAGAACAATCAAGCAAATATTCAGCTCTTATATTAAATTTACTGAATGTAATAAGGGTATTAAATATTGGGATATGATGGGCCAGTATTCAGTAAACTATAAAAACAGGGGTTTATAAATATCAATAGAGTTAAACCTCACTTTAAATTTGCAGAGGTCTAAAAGCAATCATTACAAGAAATTTATCGCTTATATTATTAATCTTCTAGACATATCAAATTCAAGTGCAAGATTTCAATACAATTCTGAAAAGTGTCTTTTTTAAGGAAAATTTTATTGAAGTATATAAATATATAAATAGTAAACCAAGTTGTTTGATTAATAGGGATATTTGTTAGAGAACAATAACATACATAGCGTGGACCTCGAAAAGAACCTCTACAAATACAATTCTGAAAAATATCATTCTTGTTTAGGCACATAGATAATTCTGTAATATCAGCGAATGCTCGCGATCCCCAACACACACACACACGCACAACGTTTTCATAAAGTCGACAAAATCACGCCAATTACAGGGTTCACAACTTTCTAAGCGGCGCGCCAAATAATATCATTTTCTATCTACACTAGGCAGGAGAGAGATAGAGCGCGAAAGATTTTACGATAACGGTATCGTTCAAAGTTCAATTGCACACGCAGACACACACGCACACATACCCAGGTGCATATGCCATAGACACAAACACGCGCAGGAACAGCATCGATGCTAATTGATACACCGGCGCCAGGCTGCGGCGGCGGCGGCGGCGGCGGCGACGATGATTATTTCTCACGCGAGTACAAGCGCACTGCTCGCCCGGTTAATAATCCTGTCCCTCTATCTGTGTATATATACATACCTGTCTCTCTCTCTCTCTCTCTCTCTTGCTCTCTCTTGCTCTGGCGAATGCATAATTATAGGCCTCTCTGTGAGCTTGCATATACACGCCTCGTCGCGCGTATACACACGTTTGCATGTGAGCGGGAGACGCAGTTATTGAAACGGGCGAGATAAGAAGTAAATAGGCAGATAGATGCCGATAAATTAAGTAGAGGAGGTTGAATGTTGCATTGGCGAAAAGGGTGTTGCCTATATTGTTGCTGCTGCGTCTTTCGTCATTCGGTTCGACTTGAGATTGCAATTGGAATTGGTGTTTTATTTTTGCCAACACTCGGCGAGTTTAACGCAGAAAAATAACTATATGTCACTTGTAATAATACTTGAAGTTAAAATTAAATTTATCCAATACTTTTTTTATTTAGAGAAATACTTACTTGTTCTTAAATACCTTTTGGACGCATTTACTATAAGGAAGAAAACGAATTTGCAATTACAACTATGTCGGATTCCTACCTTACCGGTTTTTGCATTTAACGAAATGTATAAAGATAAAGATTAATTTTTGGAAAAACTCTCTGCTATCATCTCGGTGATGACACAATAATTGCGTGGTTCAAGTTACATTTCGTTCGTAATTGACGGTGATTTTTTTCCCGAAATTTTCGAGGACAAAATTTTTTGTAAATTGTGGATGGAATTTGACCAAATGGTGACCGAGTTTTTTCCAAAAATTAATTTCTATCTTTAGATATTTTATTAAATAATAATCGGTAAGGTATGAATCTTTTCAACCATAGTACATCTCCTTAACTTGCCTCTATAAAATCCATTACCTAGTCAAAATTGTGCATGCAGTCTTTATAACAATATATTAACTGTTTTTTATAAAAAAAAGTTATTTCAAGTAGTAGTAACTTTCTTTGAATTAGAGCGAGGCTATTTGTGAACTAATCTATAAGATTTCCAAACGAACCTCCATAGTCCAAAGATGCGCAATCTCTGGTCATCCACCTGGATTAGCTTAAATATGTGTTCAAATGAAAATTCCTGGATTGGCTTAAATATGTGTACAAATGAAAATTCAAGTGAATCCAGTAATACTTGGAAATTTATCTATAATTATAACTGGAAACGCAACTGACCAAGTATCTCTGCCCAGTAAGAAGTCGAGCATTTTAGACGTTCAATCCTATGAAGGCCCCGATCCTTGACTACATTCGAGTCCCAACGTTGTGAATGCCCCTTGCGCGTATCGGCTACACCGAGCCACGAGATGAAAAAAAGGGGCAGCAGAAGCGAGGAGTAAATAAAAGAGGTGTGCGCGCGCTTGCAGCCCGGCGATAGCTGGCGCCAGCAATAATAATTCCACGGTAGCCATTACACATGGGGAGTGAAGCAGTGTCCGAGTGCGCGAGAAGCCCCTAATCGTCTCGCGAATCGTTTAATTGCCCGCTGTAACGACGATCATCGGCAAATAATTCAGTATAGCTACGGCAGCCGAGTCCCCCCCGGCACTCGAAGCTCTAATTACCTCCTGACAGTGTGTAATATCGCTCGCTCTCTCGCTCTTCCCAGCCATGACTCGAAGCTTTTCAATTTCTTATGACGGCTTTGGCACTCGCGGTATTTATTACATCGCTCGTGCTATCATGAATTTCTTTGTTTTTGTTTTTTTTTTATAGCAAGGAAAGATAGGGGATTTTGGTTGGGGTTGGGCGCCATAAGGTATTGCGATGGTTGCGACAAGTTTGAGAGGGACAACGCTGTGTTTGATTGGCTCTTGTATTGCAGATTTTTTAGTTTGATTCGACTTTCTACAGGTAGATAAATCAATCGTTGCTAATGGCGAGTTTGTATTGCTTTCTTATGGATTTGATTTACTATTTTTAAAAAGAAAATTTCAAAAAATATTTTGCAATTTGTAAAAGGTAGGAATCGGATCATAAATGGGTTAATATTTTGATTAATATTTTACATTCTAGCTCGAATAATATATACTTAATATATCTGTTAATTTCGCGTCATGCATAAATTTTCCTCGAAAAACGTATAGTGTTCTCGATATATCTATAGAAAATAATTTTAAAATTCACGAGTATATAAGGCATATTAATACTATTTGTGTACCTGTTCACAAAATATTTTGTAAATTTATTTTTGATTCGTCCTTATTTTGGTAGAATAATTTCATTGATATTCTGTATTCAAATATTTCGTAATTCAAATCCGGAAAATTTTATATTACGATTGATACAGTGAGTATTCTTAGAGGGCTGATTTTTCTAAAATTCCTATAAATATCTTTGTCATCGTGTTCCGAAACGTAAAGCTTAATCTTTCGTACGTTGCGCAGCGTGGTCAAAAAATATTCTACGCAATAACAGTACCTCATAAATTTTTCGTGTACAAGTGCATAAAACAGAATCTCGGCCACTACAGCGGCAAAAAATCCCATACGAAAATTCCTAAATCAAGCATCGTCGACTGATTAAGCCATAGATCATCGGGATACCGGTCAGCGATTAATTCGCCGCGGCTATACAGACTCGCATTCCAATCATCAGCTCGGCTCTCCTGCGGCACACGCGTCTGTATCTACCACCTAACGGCTCGATAGACCACATAACCCACAGGAAAGAAGAAAAGTGCGTCAAATTATGATTACGCGAAATCGGGTCAGCTGCGTTTTCTCCGATTCCCTCTGCACACGAGCTAATTACGGGAAACTATCTGCGCCACGATCGCGGCGATCTTTTCGCACGTGCGCCCTGGCTATATATGTACACTTGATTGAGATTTGCTTTTAGGTATATATTCGCGAGCTTTGGTGTTGAGCGACTCATTTAGTGGGATGTGCGCATGAGTGTAAACGCTGATGGCTGAGCCTATATGAATTACTCGATTTTTCGGAAGTATATGTGTTCTAACGTAAACGATTAATTAAATGCCTATCGCATTTTAACTAATTAAACATCTTTACGTTTATTAAAGTATATAATTAAAATGATTTATTAAGACACTTTAATATAGCTTGGTTTTCAAAGTGTATCTTATGTACAATAGTGCAAAACTGAATAGTAAATATTCTGGTAGGAATACCCATTATGATATCTCCATTTAATAAGCTCATGCAACATGTAGACATTTTTGCGGATATTTACCAGTCTTACAATACTGTGATTACTATTGCGAGTATAGCAAAGCTTGTTGCACCGATAACTGTATCAACCGATATGTATTTCCCTATCGAAGTCTAAGGACACATTTCTTAACACTTCTATATTACACTATGTATGTAAACAAGCCTTAAATTATTTTTACTGCACTTCAAGTTTTTGTACTGGCGTAGGCGTTCGCATTTGCTAAATTCTGAATAAAAATGAGATGAAAAATACTGATATTGTGCGCAAAACAGTTACGCAATAAGTTCCGCGTTAAATAATTTTATTGTAAAAGTTACATTACGTGACCATCATTAATAAATTATTAATCGAATACAATATGCAGTTTTCTTATTCTATGCTTTTTTATTTAAAAGCAATTATAGATATATTTGATCGATACTTGCATTTTGGAGTTTGGTCATACCTCCTTGTATATATATATTTAAATTGAAGTCTTTTAAAGTTGCGCATCTGAAACCTATATGCGAATTCCATCGAAGTCGCAATAATAATTGTCACCGCAGTCCAACCCGTTATCGTCATTTTCTCATCTCCATCGCATGAAACTTCAATTAATGACCCATCGAAACAGCCAGACAACCAAAGTCACCCTGCACGAACACGAATGAGAGCAGAGCAACAGCAGAGCAGCAGCAGGGCACTGTCTGACAGAAAGTGAAAGGAGAGGAGCAGAGCACAAGAGGACAAGCACCGATTGAGATAAAGGACGAACGGCCTCCTTTTCGCCTCGGCGGATCGCGCCATAACACGCAGTGCATACACACACCTCGTGATTCTGCCAGCACCACAGCTGACGCTCGTATCCCTCTCTCTCTCTCTCTCTCTCTCTTTCCCCTTCGCCAACACACGCTGATGCTATCGCGTTCGCGACCACGCCGATATTTATCGACTAGGAAGTCGTAAAGCTCGGATTTTTATGACCAGCCCCCGCTGACCAATAATGAGAGAAAGTGCGTTTCTGCGATTGTAATAAGCGCCACGCGCAGCTTGTCGATCGCTTTACTGCGACCGTTAAGCTCAAAGTTTTACGGGCTTTCGGAGGATGAGGTTTTTCTCGCACGCGGTTTATACTGCTGCTGTTGGCGCTGTTGCAACTGACTCTCGGACACACCGGGGCCTTTTTGTGCTTTTCAGTAGTTTGATAGAAGCTGTTTAGAGGCGGTGGAATTGCTACTCACGTGTTTTTAATGCGCTGCCATGCGGAGATATGACCGTGGAGCTGCTGTTCTAAAAGCTTCACCTTATAATCTTTTAAAAGTCTTGTACTTGTACACCGGGGAGATATACTCAAAAATTAAACCAGCTTTACTTTTATACATCAAAATTTATCTAGAATATATAATATTACTGTTGTTGTAGAATAACAGTATCTACATATATCAGAGTTAAGGTAACAACAGTATGTATATTATCACAATTTAAGGTAACACTTGCACGATAAGCAATGAATAAAAGAAGCGCAGAGGATTTAAAAATATTACATATGATGTTTATACCATTGACATCTTTGCAAAATATTAGAATTACGTTGTTTGATAATCTCACGTACTTCAACTTCTTTCTTACATTTATGTATGAGGAAGCTTTCGAGAATTTTCCCACCATCAAATGCAAAAGAACAATTAAAGTACAATATTGGGACCCTGTAGGAGCTTATGAAGTGTAATTATCAAAATTAGTTATAAAATGTAAGATAAAGTGTACGTCGCAGTAGTAACTCATAAAGAAAAATAATCTCTTTGTAATAATTTACGATTCCTCATCTTGTTATTACAATGACTATCATTAATTTGCCAATTTGTACCTATCAATTCTTTTATATAGAATAATAATATAAAATGATGAAAAACAACGATGAAAGTGTTGATAATTTAAAGGGTACAAGGCATATCCAATTGAAACGTTAAAATTGGCGCAAGACAATTTACACGAGCATTAAATATTGTGCAAAAGGTAAGAGCGCTGGTCACAATCGCTCGTATACCGAAGGCGTTACGTCGAATTCACTTCCTCGTATTCTTCGGATCATAATAACATCAGATTTTCCCCCTCGTCATTATTATTCAACCTCCCAAACGTAAACGATTAAGAATCGTCAAAGGCTCATTCGTGAAATTTGCTTAATCACCAATTGCACCGCGTGAAATTCGCCGACATGTCGCCTATAACACACGTCTATACATGGTACTTCCATGTCGAGCGTGAGATTTTATTGATTGCAAAACAGGAACTTACAAATCTGAATCTACAATTTATCTGGTATTCTGCTTTGTTATGGAAGCGAGTTTCTTACGCTTCTTTTATTTGGTTGACAATATCGATAAATAGTAAACGTCGAAATGGAATTACTGATGCGACTTTGAAAAATAAATGAGAACCGCATTTCTCTTCCCATATAATACTTCTGTTCTTGTTCGAAGTAGTACAACAATAACCAGCGATAAGATGAAAACATGTAGCTAGGCATGTAACCGCATGACTAGTATATCTACAGCAATTAGGGATCTTCGCGGGATCGGGATCCTCCATGTATGTGTACAGCTACACGGGCGCGAGCGCATCCTGGGTGTCCGCGTGTATGTATAGGGGAAAGCGTCGCAGGAGTACACACACGGACACACTGTAAATCCAGACGAGGTGATCGAAAGAGATCGAGAAGGAGAGAAAAAGGTTGGCGTGTGTTTGTTTGTGTGTGTGTGTGTGCGTGTGTCGGGTGTACGGGCTCGCAATATCGTTTGTCACCGAAATTAATGGACGCCACGGCAATATTTCCCGCGGTGCGAGAAATAGAGAAAGTTCCGCATTTATTATATACACAGGTATACACACACTGTATGAGCGCAGATAAACGCGTAAGCGCGTCGCGTCATTATGCAATGCGTATATATATACGTGTGCATGTGGAGTGTGTATAGCGAGCAGTCGGTTTATCTCTGCGGCGGCGGTGCGGGCGCGTCGGGACATTGTTTCGCACCGAAAGAAAGTTTCATCGCGAAGGTAGGGGCGGCTGTTTGTTTGTATTATGGATGTAATACGGCTCGGACATGACTTTTATTTGCTGCGCGCTTTCGTTTCTTGCCGATATTCGACGCTGATATAAGGTATATGCCGTTGTGTACGGACTCTGTGTGCGAGCGGCTGTTATCGGTGAACGAGGGAATTTATCAAGATGCTGGCGCGCACAGGATTAGCCGTTGCGCGCTTTCATTGACGGACCAACTGCTGCTTATACGGTAAACGATTTTTCGGCGTCTTTAGCTCTGCGTAGCGTGGATTTTGGTATCTTCAACAGGTACCACTTTTTTTTTGTAGTGGTGTTTGATTTGCGGTTTCATAGGCTTCTAGGAGAATTTAGGACTGGTAGACAACTATTACGTTTTTAGACACTTTTGGGTGAACATCCACCTACTGAGATTTAAGATCTACAGAAGAATATGGAAATTTGAAGTGACTATTTACTTTTTTGTAGAATGTACGATGCGGTTTTGTAATACCTCGTAACGATACGAATTTGAAAATGTAAACAGTAAGAATCGAGATTAGCTGAAAGTTTTATTGTATATATTCCATGATATCATTGAAAATGCATTTTTATAAACAGCTCTTAAAAAGACGTACTTACAGTTATTTACGGATTATAAAAATAGGTTTTTGATAAAAAAAATTAGTTGAAAGACTTTGTACTATAAATTGTGGAAGAAAATATATATCAAGTATTGTAAGTCGTTGACTTTAATTGTTATATTATATTTTACACTTTGAACAATATGTAAATTTTGTACGCCTTTTTTATAACTGAAATGTTTTTATAACTGTTAAGAATGTGGTTTTCTTTTCACCGTCATCATTTTAAGTGAGAAAAAACTTCAGAAGACTGAAATTATTATCAGTGTTTGTACCAAAATTATTGTTTCGTCCCAACACTGTTTTTCACACAAACTATACGCACTAGCGCAGCAAACATCAGATGCAAAAAGCAAAACGAATTGCCCGCGTTCTGACTTATCCAGACTAATTACATTGCAAATAGTTTCGAAGGGAAAAAGGAAAGAAAACGTTGATATACTCGCGCGGGGGAATTATATCCAGCTGGCAAGATTTTCCGTCCGCTCGCATAACCTCATTTACATTCGGTGATTACCTAATTACCACAGCGGCCAATGAGTAATCGCGGGTTAATCGATTTTCCAGCCTCTCGGTGAGCGCGTACATATGTATATATATATAACATATATATGTGTGACAGTTACAGATGGCGGTTGGACGCCAAATCGGAGGCTCGATCTCGAGTATCGATCACTTCCGTTCGATTAATTCGTGCCTGTGTATATGTGTAGACGTGCTGCCCGACGACAGACGCTGATAAGGCTGCGAGAGAGCAGACGCGCGACAAGTCGACAACTCGTGGCCCCGAAATCACCGAGCCGCTGCTAAATGATACTTGGCTAATTGATGCGTACGTTGCTGTACGAGGAACACCTCGGAGTCTTTTTTCTTACATCGCTGCTCGCGCTTATGATGAGATCGACAATAGTGATTTATAGGCACTGGCTATGGATCTGATGTTTTTGCATTTTGCACGCACCCCGTTATAGTATATAGTGAGAGTTTTTACACTAATTAAAAGTTTTGGTACTATTATATTGTGGCTGTTTCTATGTATGAAACCTCGATGATATCTTTATGGGTTTTGAAGCGATGAATCAACCACCGGTTTTGCGTAAATTGTGATAATTTTTTATTCTACAGAATTCGTAGTAAAACTATAATTTTCAAAGTATACATTGCTGGATAACTACAAAATGTAAAAATCTTTTTTGGAACCCGGTTAAGTCTTATTTTTATATAGTATTGACGTACTAAATACGAATTTGTTATTATTGTCCCCATATATAGCTCCCATAATAGATTTTCAGTAAATTGAAAATAATGTCTAGAAATAACTAAAATATTTGGAAAAATTTTCGCAGTTTTCAGTCACTTTTCGCGATTTGCCCATAACCTGTGGGTCATCAAACCAAAGCGTCATCGAATTCGGATTTAGCATATCAAAATATAAAAAGATATTATAGTATAGATTTAATCAACCCACTTTTTTGTGCGTTGGTGTCATTCGCGCTATAAGTGCGCATAAAACGATTATATAAATGATTACACTGCAATTGATCGAAATTCGAAGCGTATGAGGCTACATTATGCACTTACTGTTACGGTAAGTGGTTAACGGTGCATTTGGATGATTTGTCTTGTTTGTTTAAACATTAATTTCGTAGATCGATTATCCAATTACATTGACGTGCGTTCGAACCGTCAAGTACGATGAGAAATGTACATCGATTTGTAATTCATTTTTGGGACAGAATTGATTGAGTTTCAGGAGCTAAAACAAATCATCATAAAGGTAATAGAATATAGACTAAATAACAACGTCGCGTATCTTACTATACACGCTACTTATTTTGATTTATTTAAAATTTGAAGTTATGATATTTTTTATAATGCTACTTTGATCGTATAAATATTTAAAGTTCAGCTAATGTTTGAAAAGAATTATTATTAAAACATATAAATTGCTTTCTACTTGGTATATTTAAAATCGACAGCTTCGAATAAACAAAAAATGCATAAATCAGAGAGTAAAGCTACACATCGGAATAAATATATTTATTTATTCTCATGAAAATGGAAAAATTTAATTTTTAATTTAATGGCTGAAATCCATTATTTATTGAAAACGGTTTTTCATGTTTTGTTAATTATTTTGCGTAACCGTTAGAACGACATTGTAAACTTCGAGAAACGCTTTTTTCTGTAAGCAGTGATTTATATGATTTCGCTATGAGCTGTACACGTAGTATTTATAAAGCGGAATTTCCACTAAGTGCTTTTGAAAGTTCGAATTTTCCTTTCGTAAAATTCACTGACCATAATATTTCATCTTCGAAGCGTATTTTCTACTCCTGCCGTTAACAAATGGCATCGCGTTACGATCAAAGATACGTCGATTCTTGATATGCAATCTGATTTCGATCTCGGCACTCCCATAATTCATACGAAATACTTTAATATATTTTTAGAAGTTGCACAAACCTCCGTGTGTTTAGATTATACGGTAAACGTGTCCCTCGATTCTTTTATTTTTTGTTAAAAACTTTTCAATCTATTATCTGGAGTGAAAAAATGGTCTTCAGCTTTCGATTTTAATGCTAAACTGGAACTAGATTATTTCATTTTAAATGAATGGAAAAGTTAAAGTTCTTGTGCTTTTATTAATCTATCGATGTGCTAAAATAATACAATTGTACTTAAAATTATAGTGTCTTGATACACTCGCCTTTATCTGCTTCGATTCATTTGAACAGCGATATTATTGATTGATTGAGTTCTATCTAACTTTCCTGTCCCAAGCGTGATGCTACATGTTTCAGTCCATTCGTTTTCTTTAAGTATTGTTAACCTTCTCCTTTTCAATTCGTCTTCACACAGAAGTCTGATGAATCATTGACGTATCAATGACAGTAATGATACCTCGCTCAAAATCGATTTGCCACCTACTTTTGCTTTCCATTTATTTTTAACGCAATTCTTTCACTTTCCTCAAACATTCATTATATCTGGAAAGGCATCCCGGTAAAAGTCGGAAGTAAGATACCAGACACTTACCCACGTTTTACTTAGAGCAAGGTTCAAAAGTATTAATATTCAGGGCAAAGGGATTATTTAGGCTCGAAAGCATATTAATCTTGAATACACTGTAAAAATTAATGCCGGTTAGACCTAGATGAAAATCGATTTTTGTCTTGATCCGCTGGACTACAACTAATTCCACTCATGCGTACAATCAAAAGAAAATAAAATCTTGAAAAGATTTAATGAATCTTTTTGCCAGAACCCATTCCTTATAATCTAAACGGAATGATATTTTTGCACTAATTTTGGGCTCTGTGCAGTAGAGGAATTATTACTACTGAAAAAAATTATTATAGAATAAAAAAGGAAATCTGGGTTACCGAAAAAATTTACAATTATTTTGTAAAGAATTTCATTATTAAAAAAATCAGGTGTAAAATTTACATGTATCTTCAATGGAAACAATTTATGAAATAGTGCTTAATCTGGTAGTACTGTAATTTTTGCAGCATTGAATTTTCCTGCTTCCACTGAACCAATGTACATTGGAATGTACAAAAAACATTTTGGTTTTTGTAGAATTACTTGAAACAAACTCAAATTTTTACATTTTAAACGTATGAATCATATCGGTTAAACGTATGAAATTATCTTATATCTAATAGGAGATGAGAAAAGTAAAAAAATTAAATAATAATTTTATTATAGTAATTGACTTCAAAATGACCATGAATCATCCTAGAATTATTTTAAAAAGTGATGCAGGTCTAGTTAAATTTTATGAGAAATAAAGAAAAAAAGTGCGCGGTAAAGCGGAAAAATTAATGTACAATTTAATGTACGAGCAATTTTTTAACATGTTTTATTGGGTAAATCCGTGTGATCTGCGGAAGTCGACAGAAATAAATGCGTGGATTGACTCAGAAATAAATCCTTTGTACACAAGATGCAAATAAATATTTAATCTCGAGCCCTCCTATCATGAAATGATTGGTTTTACATATTCGAACATCGTATATTCGTATATTTTAACTAACAGCCCTTCCCAATAAATGAATATTTTTTTTTTGATAATTGTTTGGCTTTTAAACTAAACAGGATTAATGGGAACTCAAATTAATATTGGCTTCTTGAACCCAACAATTGAACAACGTTACAAGAATAATTCAAGAAATTCAAATAATCGGTCATCAAAACTCATAAATAGAAGTTTCCGGTTCAAATTAAATTATTTTTTAATTGAAAGGCTTGAGACATACAGAGAATTAAATATGGAACATATTTACTTGGTTTTCCACAGATCATGCAGTACTACTAAACAAAAATACATATCTATAGAAGCATGCACTTTCAATCGCATCAAATAGATGAGCCTGCAATTTCCCTGCGTGTCTCCCGATAAATCACATCGATCGTTGTACGGACTCTCACGTATGTGGTTCGGTAACGCGTGCAATACACAAAGTTTGCGCAAGATTCACAGGCGAATTCTTCCGGCGCGCAGGCGCCGAATTGCAGTGAAAGCACCGGTTGATTAGTGCATGCGTGCACCCGCGGTTACGTTGGATTATGCGCGCGTTAATTGTGTGGATGAGGTAATGGAAAATCGAATGTGGGACTCTCAGGACCACCGAGTGGAAGTATAAATACACCGTCGTCAAATAATATAAAAGAGAAAACTTTTGTGTCTACACGCAAAGTTAATAAAGATTATTGTTGTTTTTGTATCAGTTTAATTAAAAGATACAGAAAAAAAAAAGTTATTTTGAATTTTATTAATATTTAAACTGTTTTTGACACCACAATTTGTTCTTTTCACAATTTCATCTTTTCATAAGCTAATCAAGACCCAGCAGACGTGTTGTCTCGCTACACTCAACATCCTCCGTCCTCTGAGACGAAGAAAAAGTCACCAATAAATTTCCGAGCTCGTTCCCCGCACTTGACCTCTTCCTTTTTCCTTTAACGCTACAAGCTATGAAGTGTCGGCATGAAAATTGTGCGAATCGAGTTCACGACGCTGTTTACGAGTGGACGATTTACGAGTGCTTCGGGGTGTTTTCCATCGGCGCCGTCGCTCCGATTTCGTATCCGTTGTTCCCGCAGAACTTGTGGATTCGATTGATAAAGCAAGGAGACAATGGGGGCGTACTGATTTTACGAGTTCCGCTCAGTTGGCTATGCATTCTTATGTACATACCAATGCAACGGTAGTTGCTTCTTTTTCCTTGATTGATATCTGATGGTGCCACAAGTTGGTGTTTATAAAATTTGGCTCTTTTTTCATGCAGTAAAAAACGATTTAGGAGCTTTATTTTATATTATTGAAAACTATTGCAGAGGTGCAAGATTTTAATTTCCCGAAGCCATTTTTTTTCGTTGGTGATATCATCTGATTTTTTTCTAAGTAGTGTATCAGTAGGGTATGTATAATTTTTTCTGTCATTTTTAGGATACAGGAGGCTAAAGATATAGTCGAAATTTGTTTTTGGCTTGTTTGGGTATTATTATCAGAACCTCACACCATTCTTTAGGATAGTGATGAGTTATAAATTATTCGCTTATGGTAATCAGCAGCTACTTACAAAAATTGTCTGGGGTACTTTGTCACATTACGTTTGTTATTTGGTCGAGACAAGGACTTGATTTGGAATTTGTAGATTCCATTGCTATGTTTAGCTCATCTATCTTGGAAGGTCTGTCTAACTCTGAATTAGTATTTAAACTGGAACTGAGATGAACACAACTACGCTGAAATTGGAAATATGCTTTGAGAAACTGTACAGGATGTTTCGTGATTGGACAGGCAAAAAAGAGATGGTTGGAACGATTTAATTTTAAAGTGTCCGATCTCACAGAATTTGACTAGCCGGAATTCGAGCATCCCAAATCAGTCACTATATGCACAAATCACAATGGAGCGTACAAAGTCACATGTGCACTTTTTAACATTAAACTAATTAAACTTTATTCTCCCGATGACGAGATGGAATGGAGAGACATCCCGTCCGATTAAGTATAAATATCAACTGCAACAAGTAAGAAAATCAATTAATATTTATAAAGTTATAATATTTATAAAGTTATAATATTTATAAAGCTATATGTAAAATAAAATATTGTTTAGAATTGTGTAGAAAAAGACAGAAAATAAAAAGTAAAGAATTAGAATATAATTTTATGTATCTGTTTAATCAGACATTCACAGTCATACTTGCAAGGACTTTTTACTTTTTTCACAATCCCTTATCAATTGCATAATAATATAAGCAAATGTAGCAAAGAACATCCAATAGCAGCTCTTCCGTTGATTTTTCAAGGAATGTGAGTCGAAAATCGAATGTTACGATTAATAATTTGCGCGATGCGCGTTTCTATTACTATATATATACTACTTCCCTCGTCTGAAGTACTCCTTCCACCGCTCAACTGCTTTCAAGCGCTCGACTGTTTTCATGTTTGTAAGTATTATTCACCAGTTTCGCAACCTTTTGAATTTTCAAAATATTCTGGTAGAATTGAAATCGGACTATCCGTGTCGCATCCACAACCGCTGGAAGTTGGTGCAGTAAAAAATTCAAATTACAATAACTCAAAAACTAATTATTCGATCGCGCCAGTCTTGTGCATAAATAAAATTCATATCATTGACTACCATTTTCATGAAGATCTACGCTACAACTTAAAAAATGGCCTAGCTATAAATTTTTGTAAATACGCTGAATTTTGCGATTTAGCTGGGTTTTCTTCTGAACTAATCATCCAATCGACTTGTTTGACAGCTCATTTTGTTCGAAAAATGAAAAAAGTGCTTTTTTCCTCTTAAATTAATAAATAATAGTTCCTAGTAGGAAACACATCAACATGCATACCTATAAACTGTTATTCAAATGATACCACAATTGGTTTCCAAGTAGTATTTTTGTCGTGAAAAAATCTCTATTGATTGGCCTAGTACGGGAGTGCAACAGAAATTGTAGGAATATCAGGTTTCGAATAAGCGCGTAAAAATATTTAACGAGGGCGTAAAAACGATGATACGGATCAACCTGTACTTTAATATATTCAGATTTGCAATAGGACAGATGCGCTTAACGTTAAGTACGTCATTTTTGTTACATTAGTGTAACTAGATGGAACTTATTAAAAACGACTGAATTAAATAAAAATTTTCTTTACTTAACTTGGTCGTAAAACGTTAAAGACCTCTAAAAAATTGAGCTCGTGTTGCTGAATGTCAGATATCAGAGGCTTAAATTTCAATTTAGGCTGAAGAAAAATTTGATGATTCTGATTAAACCTTTTAATTTATTTTCTGCAGCAAAATAGTTTGTTATCCGAGACGTATTTTTTAGTTTATCGACTCGTCGATCTAAAGATATTTGTTCGTAAATTTCAATGTGCGTAATACAAACGGTATTCTTCCATGCATAGCAAAAAAAGTTCAATAGAGAAAAGTTTTTTTTTTTGTACTCTACAACTTTTTTGATTAACACTTTTATGAGAAATTAAAATTTTTATGTTAGTGCCCGAAAAGAGGTCTTTTTACTGTATTTAAGCATTTTAATCGTTTTTCCACTGTAAAATAAAAGTCGCTGTAGTGTATAGAAAAAATTGTTAGTAAATTTTATATGTATAATAATTTTGCGAATAAACTATTGTAATATTTTTTAGAGCGAAATAATGTGTTATATTTGAAATTCATTTAATCATATTTTTTTTATGATCAAATTAGAAAAACTGTAAAGAAATAATGTTGAACCAAAGACTGCAGCGGTTCTTTAAATTTTCCTAATACACCGAATACGCATTATCCTCTGAAAATAAAAGTATCCATATATATAAAAGTTCGGTCTGAAAACACATAGAATCCGCGCTCAAAGGTGTAGGTATATCAATGGAAGGAGCTATTTTAAGTCGCGAGGAATAAATAAAAGGATGACAGTAATCGAGAGTCCTCATAACCCTATCCCCGTAGCGTTTAAGAGCGCATAAGCAAATATAATCTTTACTTACGATATCCCGGAAGCGGCAACCAGTTGCGATGTCTCTTTTTCTCCTGTTTGACCTTTCTTATACGTGCGCATCTCTCCTCACAACTATAGGATATACGTATGTACGGAAGCGGCGATCGAGTCCTCGGGTCGAAGTTATAAATACGGGTAATAACGCTATTTGCTTAGTCTCTTGATAAGCACACACGGACAAACACACGCACACATGAGAGAGAAATTCAAAATCGTTAATGAATTATTAGACTGAAGATAGAGTTGTATTTAGGTATTATAGGTAACAATACTTTCGTGTGTTTGACTTTTGCTTTATAAAGACGTAATGAGTGCGTGTGAAAGTATCATAAGTCCTCACACATGTAATGTGCTGCGGTTGCTCCGCGACAAATAATCCTGTTTTCTAATATCCTTGTCGTACTTACGCCTTGTTTATCCACATGTTTATATGCACTGTGTTGGATGCTCGACGGCTTGTGCAAATTATGGGTTAAGGTACTGTATAGCGAATCGATTGTTTTATATATATTTAACAAGTCATTAGGAAAGTTGCTGCATAACTCATCTGCAATATATTTACTAATTGTTTTATTGTTCGATATTTATCGTGATAGTGTATATACCAACTAGACACTCGCTTTTTAATCGTTTTAACATGAGATTGTTGGATCCAAATGCAAATTAGTTGTAGGAAGATACTATTTTTATCGCATTAAATCTGGACTTAATGTGCGTGAAGATGCACGTGACATATAGTCCACACAGCCACGACCTACTCTATATAATTTTTAGGTCCACGCGATAACTTATGTGATTCTTGTAGGTTTTTGACGAGGATTACGAATTTTTTGTTTACCACACCGAAAAACAATTAATTCATTTGGTATTAATAATTTAATTGTTTAAAATGAACAGACATGTAACAAAAGTTTCCTTTTGTACTACAAATGCAACGAATTTCGGTTCGTGCTAATATTTCATTGTTATCCTGGAATATGCTTATTTTAAGCTTTTTAAGCACGGGTGTCATTGGCGCTTTGTACTTTGGCCATATTTTTTTTCTATATAATATAAGGAGTCTTATGACGTCTCATTTTGAAGGGTATACCATGTACTATCGAATGCGATTGGATAATTTAT